>JAINUV010000305.1:0-30814 GCA_020205505.1 Panax japonicus
GCAAATCTAACCCATAAGCTAAGAAATAGTTATATATATATATATATATATATAATATATATATATAATATATATATATAATATATATATATAGGGATATGATCCATAACAAGTATTTGCTATGGATGTAAATTGGGCAAATAGCATCATATCAGTTCATTCTATAAATCAAAGGCGCAGATTAAAAATTAATTATTGCCTTACGCCAGTTCGTCTAGCGTATATATATATATATATTATATATATATATAATAATATATATAATATATATATATATATATATATATGGATATGATCCATAGCAAGTATTTGCTATGGATGTAAATTGGGCAAATAGCATCATATCAGTTCATTCTATAAATCAAAGGCGCAGATTAAAAATTAATTATTGCCTTACGCCAGTTCGTCTAGCGTAAGTTGAAAATTTTAAATCCCCATACGCTACACCAAGTAGCGTACAATAAAAAAAAATAAACGATGCCCAGTTTGAGGGGCGTGTATCTGTTTCAAAGACAAACAAAGAGCGAAGGTGATGGGACATAGTTCTGCTTAATTGGACATTTTCACCTCTGTTATAGACTGATAGCCGCTGGATCTTTTCTTCTAGCCTCGACTACTGGCCATCATATTCTGTGCAGAAATTCTCATTGTGAGAAGTTGTCACAGCTAATTCCCGCATAACATCGTGCATCCTGAATGTCTTCACCCTCCCAGCATCATTAGTTTTAGTGACATGGATCATGCTCCGGTAAATAAGTTCAGTAAGGTACTCCTATGCTACCTCCTCTGTTGTTATCCCTTTTCGTTCTAAGACAAACCCCTTTGCGACCCATAGTCGTATTAGTTTCTTCCTCTTAATTGGACAACCGTCACAAAAAACATAGCCATACTAAGGGTCAGTGTTTTAGGTAGAATGGTAGATCATTGAAACTCAACAGCAAGATGCCCTTCACTCGTTCAAGCATGGGATTGTTGCTCAGTTTCCAATTCAGGCTATTATAGACTTTCTTCCATTCCATGGCCAAATTGTTTCTTGACACATAAGGCCCCCAATTAAAAAGTTGTAAGCGACGGTAAAGTTGAGAACCATGTGGAGCTTCTCTGATTGTTGAAAGGAGTTGTTGCTTAAGTCTCTGCATAGAAGAACCACATCAAAAAAGCTTCACTCTAACAAAGACCCAGATTGTGAGTGAACAAAATTTGATTCCATTAATTTCCCATGTAATGACGTACACATACACATAATTGAGGAGTCCATTCTAGCCATGTCTGGTAAAGGGTAAGAGAGATTTGTTGTGGGCTAATTTACTACAACAAAATGCAAGAGAATGAGATAATTAGTACATCCTAGTCAATCACTCAATTTACATTGGATTCAAAAGAAATACTCATAATTCACTAACATTTTTGTAGAGCAAGCACTAAGCTATACTCAGCCATCCCTCTAACTGTGCATAATGTATCATCGGCAATTAACAAGAACTAAGTTATACTCATAAGCATAAGAAATGGACCTTCAGCAAAATAATACCTTCAGCAAGAAATAAAGGAAACATAAATATATTATAAATTGAATCGGTCGAAAAAGGAGAGAGGCTCGCAATCGGCTATGAATCGAATCAGTGTTTGATTTTCACAGCATGACAGAGGGTTTACCTCGCAGGGGGATAATAGTCGCAGGGCAGTCGCAGGGGGATGAGGATCTGAAATTGGGGCAAGAACTATCGCATGCGTTTCAACAGTCGCAGGCCAGTTCGCAGGGGGGATGCGGACCTGAAATTGGGGCAACAACTATCGCATGCATTTGAAATGGGTTTGAATCGCACTGCAGAACTATCGCATGTATTTGAGCTTGGTTTGAATCGCAGATTTGAATCGCACAGCATAACTATCGCATGTGTTTAAGCTTGGTTGAATCGCAGATATGAATTGGGTTTTGAATCGCAGATATGAAATTCGTTGGGATATTAGATATACATCCGCTACATTCGCAGACAATGTAGTTAACAGTGGTGAAAATATTAATTAAGCAGAACTTTGTCCATCAACATCGCTCTTTGTTTGTCTTTGAAACAGATACACGCCCCTCATACTGGGCATCGTTTATTTTTTATTGTACGCTACTTGGTGTAGCGTACGAGGATTTAAAATTTTCAACTTACGCTAGACGAATTGGCGTAAGGCAATAATTAATTTTTAATATTTGCCTTTAATTTATAGAATGAACGGATATGATGCTATTTGCCCAATTTACATCCATAGCAAGTACTTGCTATGGATCATATCCCATATATATATATATATATATATATATATATATATATATATATATGAAATAGTAAACGCTCCGAATATTATATTCGGGCTCAATCGAAGCATTGTTCGGTAATAATAATAATAATAATAATAATAATAATAATAATAATAATAATAATAATAATATAAGTATTTATATATATACAAAGCAATAAAAGCCACAGATCGACGATCCAGGCATACGCACACAACACGACTCTCAACGTTAATAAGTATATGTGGATGGAACTGAGAAAAGGCTTAAGAAATCTGAGATGTCTTACAGTGGGCTGCCAAGAAGACTTCAGATGGCTTTTTAATGAATGAATACTTGGTTTCCACAGGTTAAATATAGCGAAACACGAGCTCACAAGAGTTTGGAAAAAGAAAAGCACTCAGTTTAAAGTGTGTATAGAGTAAATGGACAGGGCTTTCTTGCCCTTTTCTCTTCTAAAATGGCCACCTCAAGCCCTCTTTTATAGAGGGGGGGCCGCAGGTCCACCTGCGGCTGCCCGGGGTGGCCCAGGCTTTGCGGGCCCCGCTGTCTCAAAGTTTGTGTACATATACAACGCTTTATCCACTTGAACCTTCATGACTTTAATTCCGGGCTTCCGATTGAGGCATGTAATACCTTTCCAGAATGTTGTTGTCGAGAGCTACACAATGACATAGAATAAGAGGTTGTACGAAGCCAGGAAGATGGGTCCATGACCTGATCTTCAAGTCTTCAAATTCTATCTGGTGTACTGTCTTGCGTAGTAGTCACTCAGGATTTTGAGCTACGGTTCTTGTAGGACACTTATGTGTTGAATGTGGGTTGAAATGTTGTTGAGACGGCGCAAATGCAGCATCAAGCTGGAAAAATGATGATTTTACCCCTCACCAAGGTTATCTTTAGCTCTGGGCTGATTTAGCAGTCGTTGCTCAGGGTTATCTATGAGATTGGTCTACTATGAGTATTGAATGTACTCAAGGTTTTCTCTGAGTTGTGCTTAACCTCCCAGGGTTATCTCTGGGGTTGGAATTGAGTTCCTCGGGGTTATCTTTGAGGTTGAAACTGACTTCTGGGGGTTAGAATGGACTTTTTTGAGGTTATCTTTGGGTCTGGAAGTGAGTATCTCGGGGTTGTCTCTGAGATGGAAAACTGAGGATTTCAGGGTTATCTCTGGGATTGAACTGATTTAACTTCCAAGGTTATCTCTAGAAGACGATGTTGCCCTCTTGCAATGTTAGTAACATGAATGTAAAATTTTGAGTGTCTTCAGGTGTCATCGTCGGACATTTATAAGTCACCGTTGTCAATCATATTTTAGATGAAATGACAAAGTGCCCAGCATCCTTCAGTGATGTGACCATGAGAATTGGAGTGGTATTGACAAACCCTAGTAGCATCAAATCTTTTTGAACATGGATTGACTGAGGGTAGCAGTGTTGTGATCTTTCTCTCATTGATCAACATCTATAAGATTTCTTCAATCAGTTGGCCCAACTAGGTGAACTCCCTTTTATTAGCAAATTCCTGACAGGTTTGGACTCTTGTTTTTCTTGTAAGCTTTTCCTCCAAGTTTTCACTCTCTTGGGTCTTTGGTGGATTCTTTATGATAAGGGAGAGAAGACTTGCATTCTCCTGACTGAACAACTATCGTGTGACTTGGTGTTGATGTATCACCAGTTCTTCCAGTTGAGTGACATTTTCATCATAAGACTTCAATTCCCATTCTATCATGAACTAGAACTACGAATAATCCCACTTATCGGAATTATCTTTGCTAGTTTGGGGAGAACCACCCACATATTTGAGATACCTGGAGTTCCCTCCACGGGATCTATTGATCATGTTAACATCTTCTTCCTTGTGTTGAGGGAAAGGGTTATCTTGAACTTGTGATTATTTGGGCTTTGTCACCACAATCTCACCACTATCTCTATTAAGTCATATTTCTTATGCTTGAGGGCCCAATAATCCTGGGTGTCGTGGCCTGGAGCTCTAGAATGGTAAGCACACTTTTTACTTGTATTAAAGCCTTTTCCACTTGGATTGGCTGGTGGAAGGAGATGAGTGATTTTCTTCTGAGCTGTCAGAAGTTTGAAGATGTTTTCTGGTGAGTCCCCTAAGGGTGTGAACACTCTTGAATACCTGACTTCTCCACTCTTTGGCAAGGGAGGATTTGAGGATTGTGCTTGAAAAGGGGAATAGTTTATCCTTTGAATAGGCAAGTTTTGATTGCCTTTTTGCTTTTATCCTTGCAGTATCAAGGACACATCCTCTTCTTTCTTCTTGTGGACCCTCCGAGGGTTATTCCCATAACTTCCAGATTGGATATGCACATCTACGGCTTTTAAAGTGGCGAGGTCTTGAATCTTCCCAGATTTTAACCCCATCACTGCCATTTCTTCGTGCTTAATCTTTTTTTAGAATAGTTTTCCTATACCGGCTAGGACCCTCTCATAAAATAGAGCTTCTTCAATATCTATGAATGTCATCACCTTCTCAATCTCTGTCATGGATGGGATTACTTGAGCAGCGAGACGCCTACATCTTTGGGCATTCTCTCTGAATGACTCATTGACTTGCTTCTTGACTTTGGTAATCTGATACGTGTCTAGAACCATCAGAGTTTGAAAGTTATATTGACTGTGGAAAGCATGGGCTAATTCTTCCTAGTTGTGGATTTTTGAGTTATCCAATCTGGTGTACAATGATCTAACTTCTTCAGTTAGACTGTTCTAAAATAGCAAATCTGGAGAAAATCTGGGTGGTGCCTTTCTTGAGCCTCGCGGGATTAGTCTCCCTTGAGTCCAGTAATCAAACACTGATGGGTTAGCCTCCTGGTGGAGGAATCACACTACAAACATTCACATACATCGCGTCTCACTTTGTGGAAATGATGACATGTGTGAAGCACTAATATCACAAGCAGATATGGTACGAAGCACTAAAATGAAGTAAATAAAGCATTAGTATACATCTATTCAATGTAAATGCATTATTCACACATAAGCAGATAAAAGTTTTGAAAAGCTTGAATAGCGGCTTAAGCCCTCTTACTGGAATCCCCAGTAGAGTCGCCACCTATCGACGTCGAGATTTTTATTTTCCCTTTCTGTGATTGTCTTTTGGTGTTCTCATTTTAGGTGAGTCTTGTTTGAAAAAACAAGTTTAAAAAGGTCCAACATTTATATGTCGACGATTTGACTTTTAGAGTCGCTAGTTAGTAGATTTGAAATGGTTGTACCAACTCAACACAAAAAGGTTTGCGCAAAGACCCAATGTTTGGACACTATTTAACAGGACTTGGAAACCGAGATTCGTTAGGGTTCGGGGGCTTGATTAAGCGGAGGAAAAGTGTTAGACACCCCTTGATTTCTGTGAAAACACGGTTACCACCACTTTTCATTTAACTTTTATCTGCGTCTTTGTGTGTGTGAGTTCGGCCTATGTGCAATTTTTTTGAAGTAACGAAGAAACGAGCATTGAACGTTCACGAACGTTTATCGTTTCCATTAAAAATGAACCAATAGGTGAATTTGAGCAAATGAAGTCGAAAATATAAAATTCTTACATGAACACGTAGAGTATGTAATATTTTGAACCGTAAGCTTTTGAACGAGCCAATTCGAATTTATAACGAAAGAGTTATGAGCCCAGGAAGTTCGCAAAGTTGACAAACTGTCAAATTTTTCTGGTGCACAGAGCTGGCACTGCGGCGCCAGCCCAAGGGTAATTCATCGCGCCGTAGCGTCGTGAATAGTATATGACCTACTGAGGAGTGGCGCTGCAGCGCAGACCACTGAGTAAGGACTTACGCTGCAGCGCCAAGTCTAGGACTTTGCTATTGTAATCTCACCTCGCAGCGCGGCTTAAAGAGAGCAAGTTGGCGCCGCAGCGCCAACCCTAGATCAAAGATAGTAAGAAATGTTTATAAGTATAAAGAAAGGAATGTGATTAATTCAAATTAAACTTACCTTAAGGAACTTGAAGTAACATTGAAAAAACTTTGTTAAACCTTAAGAATATTATGTAAAGGTTGTTGATAACCTATTCAGTTATGAATGTAAGTATAATGACAAGACGGAGTTAATAATAAACAAATCTAATAGATAATTAGATTGAGAAGAAGGGTAAGATATAGTCATATACATACTTGATTATATATGACCTAATGTATGGCGTTATGTAATCATGTGTTGTAGAGACTTGAAAGACTCGAACATAAAATAATTATACCGTAGCAGACGCTGAAGGCAAGTATTCTAACCCTTGTCTCAGTTCAATCTGAACAAGCTTTGAAATTCATGTATCCTTATGCATGAATTGATGTATGATAAAGTTAAATCCAATTCTTTCAGCTAGACTTAATGCATTTGGTGGATTATTGATAATCTATCCAATTGTTATCAAATGTTGTTATCTTTTGTCAACTACTCGATATGGTTTTCAAAAGAAGACTGAGTATGATAAACAAATGTTTTCTCGTCATACGACAGGCACGTGAGGTTGCCACAACTTAAACGTACATACGTTTAATAAATGTAGTGTTGATTAACATAGAGTACTATAGGCTGATCACCTAGAAGTGCTCATAAGTAATACCGGACTTATGGACTTAGTGTCGGGTTGTCCTTTTCAAAGAAAGAATGAAATGCTCAAGGTCTTGGACTAGAATTGATGTTTTACTGAATATTGTCATCGTAAAACATTTTGAAAGAAAGATGAAGTGATATTTTGAATTATCAATAGTACTTCGTAACTATTGTTCAGTTATTGAAGATATACGATTCTTATGTGTCAAGCATGTTGTTATTGAAATTGTCATACTTGCTGAGCTAGTTATGCTCACTCTTGCTTGAACCATATGAATGCAGCTAAAACTGAACGTCCTGAAGGATTGAATAAGGATAAAGGAAAGGCTAAGGCAGACCGTTAAGCTGTCTATGTAATAATATAAGTTTAATGTTGTAATTTAATTGATATTATGACAAAGAACGTTTGTAATAGGTATAGAACCTGGGAAATATAAATATTACTTTGAATATATAGAAGACATGTTCGTTCTTTTGAGGCTTTTCAATTGAATGAATGTATGAATGGTAGTACCGTATAGCACCATATGTCGGGTTAGAAGATACCCAGATTTGGGGGTGCTACATATGAGATATGTATGAAATGTGAAAGTTGATCTTTGATGATATGTTTGTGATATAAACCTCTATGCCTGTTATGTGAGAAGTAACATGCGTAGTAAATATTGATCGATTATGAATGCATGAACTGTATATGTTATTATATGCTACATGTTGCATGAAAACTGTTAGAATTGTTGGGCTATCGAGCTCACCCTTGCAAATAACAACTTTTTCAGGTTAAGGATTCATGGTAAAGATTACGTGCTACTTGATTGATAGTGTTCAATAGTAATTGAAGGAGATCAGTTTATGTGTTTAAATATATACTCTTGAACCACGTTTATGTTCTAGGAGTCGTACAAGATAGTAGTTTACGAGGTACAATACAGGTTGTGTTGTAAAGTTGTATTATGTGATACGTAGAGAAATTTGAATTGAGATGTAAATATTTATACAGTAATTGAATATAATGAATCATAGCATAATTTGATTCAGGGATTTATAATTGATTCAAGTTAAGAAATCAATAAAAGATTATTTTTCCAAGGAAATTGAAAAAGTTTAAATTATTCTGCATATTTATATAACATCGAATATGATGTAAAACAGGAATGGTAAATGACCAATATTTGAAACTTATAATAGTTGTTATACATAGATCCTGGAAATGGAAGGAATTTATATTCTAAATTGTAATAAGTGAAGTTATATTCATTAAGTTATGAATAAAAAATATAATAGTTTGACGATAGTAGTATCGTGGCGGACCGAATCCGAGGTTCAAAAGGACCTGTATTTTGGGGCGTCACACGTTCTCCTTTCTAAGGAACACTCTACTCACTACATTCATCACACAGAAGAATAAGAGTCTTCCACGATTTTTCAATAATCGGGAAGTAGTATGAATAACTAAGATTCCAAATTATGCTGAGGGATAACACAAGACTATGAACTCTTCTAAAGGTTTATAAATGCTTCAATACGATCCTTCACACTACAAACTAGAATGTTTATCAATCACAAAGACTGAAAACACCCTCCACACGTACACTAGGTAGCCAGCCTATTGTACCACTACGTTGGGCCGCAACGTAGTGTTTTGTAATGACTACATGTGTTACGCTCGGAACCATTGTCCCCAAAAACATGTCCCCTTATAGGGTTGTCCACCTCAACTTTTCCACATCTAAATCCGCACCAGAGCAATCTAGTTACTTAAGAACGCTTGAATTCCATAAATATTTTTCAAAAGTCGTCTAGCCGAATCAAGTAGCTTAGACTTTTATCAACAATTCGGACATTAATCAAAATAATTTGGCCAACTTAATTGAACTTCTTCATAATTTAAAAGAAAACCAAAAATTCTTTTATGACGTCATGATACCGTACCAGATTAGTAGTACGTTGAGGATTCCGCCATTAGGTGACTTTGTTATATTACATCATACCATAGTGGACTGACAATCTTTCGATCATAACCAACACTAGGTTCAACTGCATTGATGACTCCATCATTTACCATTTCTACACCATACCAAATGATGTAAATGATCAGAAATACATTTTGAAAATTTTCAAATCATCTTTGTCATAGCCGAAACAATTAGCATAGACATAAGAATAACGGTATTATTTTTAAACATCATTGGTTCAAACACATGATCCAATATTTTTCAAGAAAACAGAAGTGCAAATATCAGCACAAAGTCAATAAATTTTGAAAATCTAGCAGAGCTAGAAGATTTAGAAAATCCATGTTTCTCTATCAACTTCAATCTTTACTCCTTTGCTTCATTTTATCAATCTCTAACACCGTCAATGCTTACTAAACCAAAATTTATAACTTCATAACATATATATACCCGATATAGTTCATCAAACTTACCACACTTTAAAAATCCAGGAACTTGCCATAATCATATGAGCTTTGGAACTTACCCTAGTCAAACCATAGGCGTCCATTCGCTGAGGGGTTCAAACCATATAATTATGAGTCACGAACGTACAATAAGTATGGGTTTTAAGAACTCTCAACTTAACTTTATAGTCTCTAACTATAACATATCTATCTGTTATGCACATGAGAAAAGAATCACATTCTCAATAAGTATATAGCAAATAGCACGACACAGATATTTTAATGATTATCAGTGCCAGAAACTAAGTGGTTTTTACACCAAGTACAATTCCCCGCCCATAACAAGGAATCATACAACTCAGCTGCTGACATGGGTCCTTAATTGAAATCCCACCTAACTCTATCTCATACTTAACTTTCTCTTTACTCGATACGAATTCTTCGTATCTCGTCATATATAACTCCTCATGAGTTCATATCGTACCATTTCATAGTACATTCTCTTATAGCATCAAGCTATACACACTTAGTCGTTGCAGACTATTTATCACTTCATAGCTCATTCTGATCACGTCGTGATCATTAATTTACCTCAGGGTTCTTTCCCTATTGTTAACAAAACTCCACTCGAATTCATTCTTATTATCTTTGTCATATATACACCATCATAACATTTTTATTACCAGAGTTAGGAAACTCCTGAATTCTCATTCTCTTGGATACTTCAAGATTCTTCTTTAAATCTTCGCTTATATATATTTTAATCTTTATCTTTTTCTCTCTCTCAGGTTATAGCCTAAGGTAAACTTACCTAAAGTTTATAACCTACAGCTTTGATACCAACCTGTGACGCCCCAAATCCAGGTCCCTTAGAACCTCAGATTCGGTCCGCCACGATACTACTATCGTCAAAATATTTATATCTTTTATTCATAACTTAATGAATATAACTATACTTATTACAATTTAGAATATAAATTCTTTCCATTTACAGGATCTATGTAATGACCCCAAACTTTTATAAGTTTCAAATCCTGGTCATTTACCATTCATGTCTTACATCATATTCGATGTTATATAAATATACGGAATAATTTAAACTTTTTCAATCTCCTTTGAAATAAATCTTTTATTAATGTCTTAACTTGAATCAATTATAAATCCCTGAATCAAATTATTTTATGATTCACTCTATTCAATTTCTGTATAAATTCTTACACCTCAATTCGAACTCCTCTATGTACCGCCTAGTACAACTTTACAAGCTAACATATATTACACATCGTAAACTACTATCAAGTATATCTACTAGAACCTAAACATGGTTCAAGAGCATTTATTTAATTAAACAAATCAATCTCCTTTGATGTGATTGAACTTTATCAATCAAGTAGCACATAATCTTTACCGTGTGTCCTTAACCTGCAAAAGTGGTTATTTTCAAGGGTGAGCTCGACAGCCCAACAATTCTAACAGTTTTCATGCAGCACATAGCATATAATAGCATGTTCAGTTCATGCATTCATAATCAATTAATATTTACTACGCATGTTACTTCTAACATAACAAGCATAGAGAAATTTACTTCACAAGCATATCATTAAAGATCAACTTTCACATTTCATACATATCTCATATGCATTTCATATATATACATCAACATTTGCATAGCATAATATAGCTCAACTAACAGTTATCGAATTCATATATCAAATAGGAACTGAAAGACTTGCCTGATTCGTAGTTTATCAACTATGACTTAACTGCTTAAAGCTTATCTACAGTGCGTGTGTTCTTACACAGTTATATAATCATGGATTCATACCCATCAGTCATACATTCATTTATTCTCAATGAAATAATAAATTTTTACATTGTTCTAGTTCACTTCTTCGATATACTTTTAGGATAGCTATTTTGGTAGTCCATTTTACTCTCATACTTATTCTTTCGAAACAATCTTATTTCGTCTTTTATGGTCTTTAAGTATATATATAGGCATGCTCTAAATTCTAGACAATTAACAAACTATTCTTGACTACTCAGCAACACTGTGCAGCCTCGCTAAGCTTGGGAGTGGCGCGGTCGCGCTACTCCCTGCCAGAACCAGAACTGAAATTTTCAAAAGTCTAGTTCTCTTATTAGCACATTAACATCTTTAAACAATATAAACATATAAAGACAAGGTTTAGGACACATTAGGTTTCCCAAACTCGTTAACGTTGAGGTTAACTTCTAAAACTTTTAGTTTTCTTTTGAACTCATTTGTTCAACTAGGATTTACATGTTCAATAGCCTATTGACCAAGTTGCACACCTCCTCTTGTATCTAAAACAGACTTTTGAGATAAAACTTAAATCAAACATACAACTCCCTTTTTCAAAACTCTTTAATTGAGACTAAAAAGGTTTATTCAACAAGGGACTCGCTACGTTAACCATTAAGTCACATAACGATACTAAACCACCCTTATTATGTATGTGTATGTGTATTTATATGACTAGCATGGTTTATCACTTAAAAACTTACTTTAAGACATGCATAGTTCATATTACGTCTATCTAGTTATGTGCACGTATCATTCATGTTCAAAGGCACAAACAACTCTATCATGTTTGCTTATAAGGTCACAATGCAAGTAATACAATGCTCATCAAAGTTAGTTTCTAACACTTTTAAATTTCTCTTTAAAACACATACTAAACCGAGCTTGACAACCTTTTATGTGCAATATATCTTGAAATTAAATTCCTTGTCCATCCGCACACATAACTAGGCGACAATCACATGTTCCCAAAGTCAGAACTTAAAAGACACAAAGTTCGTCAAGTTTCATTTTCAAAACATTAAGTTTTTCTTTCAAAACACTTTAAACCAAGCTATATCAATCTAGTATATGCAAGGTAACTTTAAAACTACATTTCATTTCCATTGATATGCGTATATAGGGTCCAAGGTCAGAACTCAAAGGACACCAAATTCATCAACTATCGTTTCTCAAAAACTTTAAGTTTTCTTTTGGAAAATCATGTTAAAGAATTCCATTATGATTAAAGTAATATTACTTATATGACATGTCTATTATCATGCATATTTATGTTTTATCACTTAGAATAACATATTCCATCGTCGGGAGACTATACTTGTGTATGTGCTCGCTCGACGCCCTCCGATCACCTCTGAATACGTAATATTCAAAAAGATGACTATTTTGACCCTTCCTAACGAGCTCAAATTGAAACACTTAAAGAACAAACGTTGTAGGTCTATTCGTCCTCGTTCCGGATAATCTTGAATCACCTCAATCGGAGTTCGTATGAAAACGTTATGACCATTTTACCAAAATAGGTTAAAGTAGTCACACTTAACAGACATTGGGCACGGCCGCGCCCAATTCCTTCACCAAACCAGCGCGCCTGCGCCATAAGACAGTGCCTAGCTGCGCCCCCGTGCCCCTGGGTGCGTTGTGCCCCCGTTTGGTATGCCCAGATTACAGTTTTCTTAATGTTTTTACTTCAAATCTTCATAACTTCTTCATTTTAAGTCCAAATCAGTTGGTTTTCGATTCGTTGAACTCGTTAAACTCTTAGTTACTCATCTTCATAACACTTTAAAAACATTAACTAACCCAAAGATTAATCAAAAACTCATATTCATACTAAATTTTCACGTTTTGACAAATTTAGCGAATTCATTCACTACGAATGTGTTTCTAAACCAAATTGGTCCGTTTAACTTGCGTTGTTTTCATTTTCAACTGTATTAACAATATCTAACAACAATTCATGGATTACAACAATCCTTAGCCATCAAATTTGTGACTCAAAAAGCAAGTTTTTCTTGTTATTACTAAGAAATTACAAAACATAGAACTCAAGAGCATTAAGGTTAGTAACATTATCTCTTAATTATTGGAAGTCGGTATGCATAGCTCCCATTGCTCTCAATTCTCCTAACTCTCCAAAGCTCACTTCTCAGACAACTTAAACCAACGGGAAAAGAGAATGAGGTGGCTTTAGTTATAGAGGAACCATTGACCAAACAATGGCTTTACCCAACAATTTAAACCAAAGGGAAGAAGAAGCTAGTGGATGCTCAAGAGTTGGTCACCAACTCCACAATCAACCATCATCAACTCTACTACTTAATGAAGAAGAAATAGGATAGGCCAATGGCCTATTCATACGGCAGTTCAAATAGAGTGACACTGATTTTGGGACATAGTTTAAATCCCACTAATAGAGCTTAGTTTGGTTCCTTTAATTCCTAAAATGAAATTTTAATGTGTTACAAAGTAAAATTAGGGAATATTTATATACTCCCATCATATACTCCATGTACATTAGTCCACATAATATTTTAATTGGGCTAAATATCATTCAGTTGGGTATTCCCAACCCATTACTTCCTATCACACATAATATCAATGATTAATATCAGTCATTTAATTTCTTCCCATTAATTCTCTTTTAATAATTTCAGTTAAACCTTCAGTCTAGTTTAAATTTAATACTCAGGCCACACAAGGCGCATTTATCTCATTTACTGGAGTTATATAACTCAAGCTCATTATTTCTATAATAAAATATTAGGGGTCTAGGCCACGTTTGGCTTTTCCCCAATTCCACATTATTTTATTATTTATTTAATATAAAGTTTGTGTCACAGTTTACATTAATCCTAACTTATTTAGCTTACTATAAATAATTGTACACTTATAATATGAAGAACTAATATACTACGCTTTATGAATTTTATATTCATAACACCTTTATTTAAGAAAATAATCATTAACCTTTACTCCATTATTTAAATTATACAATTATAAGTATAATTATCCGATCATCCTAAGATAACTTCCTCAATCTTTATATTTAGCTGCAACTCAAATATTAATATAATATATAAGTCTCTAACCAATATTCACTTATATATATATATATTGGTTTTCTTCTATCGTCATCAACGTACATATATACAAGTCTAAACCTAGTACGCATCGAGTCGTTAATAGTATTCAATATAGTACACTGAGTGGTTTCCCACAAACAACCAACAAATTAGTTTCTGTCTCGTCTACATTGTTTTCACAGTGAGTTATATCGGTTACTAATTTGTATATACCTCCGCTCTCTGAAGGAATCGTTTAGCCTAGCTCATATACATCCACCATTAAAGAGTACAGTTGCACTACCTTAGACTTGATACTTACTCGTACATTTACTCAAGAAATTGGTGATTATCAAAGATATTTATTGTCACCAACTTACTATAATAAAATAATTTCACATAAATTATTTAATCATCAATAGATAAATTTTTTTCCATCTTCTTACTAATTCATCTCTACAATATATAATAAATATATAATAATGGTATATATTTATTAAACACAACATCACTTATCACAGAGCTCGCAATGCCACATATGTCGTAACACACTTAAATATTCTTGTTCGAACCTATCTCATGCTTTAAGAGCTTTATTTACTAAATTCTTATTTGAGTATTTTCTAAAAATTCGGGTTCTTACAAAACTAGTCTGGCATGCTTCCAAGTCTGCACTCCAATGGTGTATGATAGTTGGTAGTTGACGATAGATTAAAAACCCTAACTATTACATGTATTTACAGTGCTAGACAAAGTCCTAAATCCTATGAGAACTAGAAATCCAAATCCTCAAAGGAATTATAAATCACAACTAGTTTCCATAAAGAAATAGAACCCAATCTGAAAAAAAAAATCTCAATCTAAAAAGATCCTTAGTCTAACAAAAATATCAATCTCATTCCATGTAGAAGTCTGCCAAAATCTGTTTCTCAGAAGTTTTCAAAAATCCACAATTTCCACTTTTCTTGCTTAATCCGTCGGGGGCAGATTCATTGCACTACACGAGTTAGCCTGGGCGAATTAGCCTTTTCTTGAGATCTAGAGTGTACCGATCGAGAAATTTGTAATTTAATTTAAATATTTATGAAATTAAATAAATATTTAAAATAATTTTTTTATTGAGGAAAATAAATATTTGATGAATTGTCATGAATTAATGTAGTGGCTAAATTAATTAATGTGAATCGAGTAATGATAATTTTATTTGAGGAATCTATAGTTATGTAGAGTAATACATATACTTGTATATGTGGGTTATATACTGTGAATTATCATATTTGAGGGCTGTTTGAGTATCAAATTCGTGGAAATTGAATTGTAAGAAGAAAAGAAAATAGCAGTGTTTGTGTTCTTGTGATATGGCCATAGAAAGTACCAAAATTCTTGTCCAATGGGTGTAATAATCTGTAAATTAACGCTTGTATGTTGTAGTTCATTGAGATACGAACAAAATGTAATTTGAATGGACTGATTTGGCCAACTAATGAATTCACAGTGTTGATTTCTAGAAGAAATATCAAAAATAGAGTTTTTGGTTTTAAAATATGCTATTCTAGTATTTAATTTTTCTAGAATTATGGTTTAAGTTGTGTTAATTTAGTATTTGTATACTTGGTGAGGTTTATGTGTAATTTGCATAAGTTATACATGTTAATTGGTGTTAGAAATTAAGATATAGTAGCTTCGTTCTGTTTCTGGTTATGGGTGTTCTGTAATTCAAAGTCCCAGCGCCAAATTTCGCACCCCAACGCCGAAAATGGGCCAGTAGTTCGCGCCCCAGAGCTGGAATCCGCGCCCCGTCGCTGGAACTCGCGCCCCAGCACTAGAAAAATGGCCTAGGTTGGACAGTTTTGACCTCCTGTAGTAAAATGGCCATAACGTTTTCATACGAACTCCGATTGAGGTGATTCAAGATGATTCGAAAAGAGGACGAATAGACCTATAACTTTTATTCTTTAAGGTTTTTAATTTGAAATCGGTATGAAGGGTCAAAATGGCAATATTTAGGACTGTTATGTATTTGGAGCCAATCGGAGGGCGTCGGGATGCGCGAACGCAAGTGCAATCCTTTGTGTGTTAGTATAACTTAATGATAACATGTTGGACATGTAATAGGATGTTGTATCAAGTTGTTAATGTGTATGTAGTGCAATGACATGATCACTTAAGTAGTTGTAATAAAGCTAAAAAGTAATGTTCATGAAAAGATGCGATGTTGTTTAAACTTAAACTTAGTTAGTAGCTATACTAAAAGTAAGAAAGCAACTCATGAAGGTAATTTTAGTATAACTAATGTGTATTTTCAATACATATGGTATGTGTAGGACTTTGGGTGAACGTGGGTAGTGATTGTTTAACCTACGCACGAGGCAAGTTCTCTAACCATACTTTTATAATTGTGCAAGTATCTAACTATCTTTGAGCAAGTTTTCCTAACTCTAAGCTTTCTTTGTGAAAGTTTCTTAACCCTAATTATATCATGCAAGCTCCTAAACCTTATCTCTTGATTTTGAGCCAATCTTTAACTTGTTAATTAGCATGCAAATTTCTACATTCTAACACACTAATGTTGAACAAGTTTTATAATTCAACTTATTATTTGTTATGTATGCTTAAGATTCAACTTTAAATAAGATTTTAGCCTTGGCTTAATATTATTCAAGCAAGGCATATTATAATTATTCGATGTTGATGCTGTTAGTTTATTCCTAAAGCATACCTTAATTTTCAGTGTCGATTTAGTTATGATTATTCCATAGCATGATGTTATCAATATTGTATTCAACTAATCCTTAGTTGATGACCGTTGAATTCTAAATTACCCTTGAAATGTATCCAAACTAAACTCACTTTGGTGCGGACTTGTATTCTAAATACTGAGACGAACAACCCTAACATAGGGGATTTTGTACGTGTAACGTTTAGATGTTTGTGCACAATACATGGTACAAAGGGCTGATCCCCCTAAGTACGATAAGAAGGGTCCGTATAGTCTAAATGACTGTTAAAGTTGGGTAATAATACCTAAGAACCGGGGACATAGTTCGTGGTCTTAAGACCCTCAGATAATTAAAGTTCGAACTTGTTTTCTAGTTGGATTTGTAGAACAAGTTCCTTATTGTTCATCTTTCGTTGTTCACTCTCATATTATTATCATTACTACGTTCTATATCAGTGAGCATTTGTTTGCTCACTCTTGCAATTAACACTGCAGCTAAAGTGGAGAAAGTTGATGAGCCGTCGACTAGCAAATGCAAGGGCAAGATGTCCAAATGATGAAGACTTATGATAATTTTATTTAAATGTTTTATGTTTCAAGACTTGTTTTTATTTTACGATGTATTCCGCAAATTGATGTAATAATTTTAAGGTTAGATTACCTGAGATTTAATTTGAGATGATGATGTAACTCTTTAATGAGAGAGATTATTGTTTAAATTATTTTAATTATGTCTTTATCCTTTATTATGGGTAGTTAGATGTAATAATTTTTGATAAGTGAGTACCAAATCCTGTGGGAATGAAGTATCTGGATTTGGGGGTGTCACACAGAGAGGTATCCGCTGAGGCGGATTTCTCTGCTTGTTTGGATTCGTCGTGGGCGAATTTGGACAGAGAGAAATTCGCCATGGTGAATTCTCTAGGCCGTTGGATTCGCTAGAGCGGATTGGGCAGTTTTCTGAATTTTATTCTTTTTCCCTTCTACTCAGCTCCAAACCGTCTCGTATCATCACTTAAGTTCCATTTCATCCTGAAATCAATAAACGCACTAATAAAGACATATGCACACGAAACATGCAATAAAACTAATTGTAAAGGAATCAAAAATAACAAATATTGTGTACTTATAAAATATATTATAATATTTTGAGGATTTAATTATATCTTGAGGATATATGAAGGAGTGTATTGAATAAGTAGCACTGTGTAGTATTGAACTCGGATTTAAAGATAGATCGGGTTTCGGGGGAGTCACACGTACAATTTTGATTACTTGGTTTACTTAGCATACATATTTAAAATGCGTTAACAAAGAGGTTCTCCTTCATATCTACCTAATAACTTCAAGGTCCATCATGACCTTCATTTAACCAACTACTAACTACTTCAAACAAGAGAAATAAAAAGATGAAAAGATGGTGGTTCAAGGGGTTTACCTATTAAGCTTCTTCTTTCAAGCTTGAACTAAGCTTTGATCTTGGGCCTCCTCCTTCCTTGCTAGGTCCGGCTCTCTCCTCACTCTTTCTCTTTATCTTGCTTTCTTTCTCTTACTTTCTAACACTTAGAATGATTTTGCTAGCAAATGAAAAATCTAACACATGGTTTGCTTATATAAAAGCTAGTTTTCACTTCTTATAAGTTGGTCACCCAACTTAAGTCACACAAAGTTTTTCCCCTCATGTTTAAAAACTTACTAATCACCCCCATTGAGTTAGCCTAATAAAACCACAATTAAAACTAATTCAAGAAACTTAATAATCACTTAATGACCAAAATCAATTAATGAAATATTCACCATCATTTGCTACTTCTTAGGTGTGGTGAGTTAACATGACTCACCAACTTGGCCTTTCAAGCCACATTTGGCCAACCCTCTTAGACAATTTTGCCCCTTATCTTGCTTTAAATAAGGTGACTCGCCCTTGTGTGTTATATCTCAAACATTGTTTTTGCTTGCTTGACTCCAAGTCTTGCTCTAACTCCAAGTCTTAGGATTAATGGGCTTAACCCAGAGTCAAGCCACCATAAACATTGGCTTTACTCCTGGCTTAACCCTAAGCCAAACCCTTCAAACCCTAATCTCAATCCTAGGCTTAAACCTTGACTCAACCCTAGACTTAAACCTTGACTTAACCATAGCCATTTCCAAAAATTTTAGCCAAACCTCAGAATCCTTAGGCTTAGTTAGTCCAACTAATTAGAAATTTTCTCATTCATTAGGTTTCCTAACTTTTTCGGTCATATTTTCGTAATTCGCTCGGTTAACCGAAAAATCGACTTTCGATTTTTAAAAATTTGTTTTGTCACCAATCCCCATTTTTCGAAGAAACTCTATGTCGTAGTAATTTAAAAAGTCAAAAAATGAGTTTGCGTTTTTAGCGTAAATAATGTTTTACGTATTTTCTCATAAATTTTTATTTTCCACATTTATCCATTAAACACTCAAAAATAAGAACATAACTCGTAGCGCGATCATATAACGACCATAAGTCACATAAACACAAATTATCAATAAAATTTATTTTATTAAATAATTTTCATATAAATCTCATTTACAAAAATTATTTGATCATTGCAATCATTATAGGAGATGCTAGTGTTGTGATGGTATTTTAGGTGATGAACAGGTTAGCTTACGGCGGTGTCCGGTGATGGCAAGTTCATCATATGATGAAGAAGGATTCTTTTTAGAACGATGCACAGGAATTTTGGGATTGCAATGATAATTGAAATCTTTTTCTTTTAATTTGATAGTATAAACTTTGAACTTTAGTCTTTCACCATATAATAGTTAATTTTTAAATAATAATAATAGCTCATTTTAAAATTAATAATAGTATAGTTAATTTTCAAAATTAATAATTAAATTTAAAAATTAAATTACTAAATCTAAAAATTAATAATAATAATAATAAGAATAAGTAAATTTTAAAATTAAAAATAAATTTTATATTTAATTTTTTTTGTTATTTTTCAAAAAATTTGAAATTTGAATTAGTTTTTATTTTCTTAATATCTTTTTCTGTTTATAATTTCTATGTTTAGTTTGTTATATTTAAGTGCTTTAATATTGATAATTGTTGGGTCATGATATTTCCCCTCTTTGGGCCGAGTAGATTAGGCTTACTTATTTAATTAATCTATTTCGGCATTCATTATTAAACCTTGAAAGTCACTGGGCCTAGTCACCATATTACTTCTATTTAACCCTATGAAACCGGGTCGATTCATTGGACTAACCCATTGGATCTTTTAATATCTATTACTTTGACTTGTAATGATGAAAAAGCATGATAGTTAACTGGGACACCTACCATGCATTAATGTGGATGAGATTATAGCCGGTCGGCGGCATAAACAGTGACCAAAGGTAGTGGGTAGATTGCACGCAGTCGGCAGAGCCCATCATATCAGGGGTTGTGTCAGTAAGTAGTAAGTGGCACGGTAAACCAGGCAAGAGAGTATAACCTATCAACCAAGTCTTCACAACCAGGTATGTTAACATTCACATACACACGCACACAACTAAGGATTATTATCTCTCTCAAGACACTAGACATTACATCCTCCACGGTTAACCTTGTGAACACGTATACTGACTCTCACGCCTGAGCTATCCCCCGACGGTCCAGCCGTCAAGCTTTTGGTGTCTTATCGTGTTTACTGTGCAGGATCAGGGTGTCTTACGTGATTGGGACACGACAGCGGATCTTGGCATTAACATTGGCGCTAGAAGGAGGGCTGAGTTCTAGTGTCATTAAAATTTTCAATCACAATCGTTTAACCTACTTCGAAAGATGGTGAGGAGTAGAGATGATACGCCAGAAGGGCAGGCGATGGCTGTTAGCTCGTCACTGCCTCGTATTTCGATAAAGGATCGTCTAGGTCCTTCTAAAAGTGCTCACGAGAGCACGGCACGCTCTAAGCATAATTTGGGTGATCTCTGTCCGAAGATCCATAGTGGAGCCAGACAAAGGTTGGTCTTCGATTGCGGAATAAGGGGCATGATCGTGGTCAGGGGCGAGCAGAGGGCTCGCCGACTAAGACTCATCGTCGAAGTGATCAGGAGGGACAGAGCTGCCATGTTAGCAGTATGAAGACGAGCAGAGCGATAAAGCCTTGGAGATTCTGTTAAAGCAGAGGGGAAGACATAGCCGAGTAGATGCTTCGGGTGTAGGGAATTAAGAGACGAAGCATCTAGCCATGTTCAGTCCGAAAGACGGAGTAAGCATAAGGAGGTGCATCGGCGAAAGGGGAAAGAGCCGGAGCATTCCATACATGTGTCTAGGGATCGCTCTCATGGTAGAAGGAGATCGAGGAGCAGAACTCCCGTGGCCTCAAAGAAGGCACTGGTGGTCGTTGGTTCTCAACATCGAGACGACGACAGGCGAAGGAGCAGGTCGAGGGAGTTCGTGCTAGAAATCAGAAGAAGAGAGCATCAGCGTGACTATTCTCATCATGAGGATAGAGTTGTACGCCGGAGTAGATCCAGGAGCCCAATAAAGGCAGTAGGGTCGATAAGAGGGGGTCGATCTGAAAGTAGTATGCACACAAGCCAATCATGTTTGATGATAAAGCATATACTTTGTAAACAATCTTATTCATTTATTAATAAAAAGTATTAATTTATTAAAGGCTTTTAATTATCTACACGATGCTGTTTTATAATATGTGATAAACCCATAGTTTTAAGCAATGCTTTTAGAATAATGATGATGATCATTATAATGAGATCTAAATTCTTAGAAAGCTTAAAACTAAAATAGTTCTCAATCGTTGGATTACTAAATTGGGGATTAGTGAATCCGGATAGATTGGTACATACGTTGCTTGCTCATTGGATGAGGATGATTGATCTCATGATCATTTGTGAGACACTAAAGCAAGTATGTAGGTGCTTATTGGAGAATAAGTTCACTGAACGTGACTCGCTAAGGAATACCTAATGGAGTTTTACTTGCATGTCAATAGGAATTCCTGTAGTGATAGTAGTACAAGTGATCCTTGGACTTGAGATCATCATAGTATCTTGTGTATGATGTTATACTTTGACTTATTCCTTAAGACCCTTAGGGTATATCAAAGGTTATGCTTGGGTATAATAAGTTGTACATGGAGATAATGTATGATCAATAAAGAATCTACCACTTCTAGTAAAAGAAGAGAAATGTCCTATGTGATTCGATAAATGACAACCCAGTAGTCCTTGGCCAAGGCAGAATGAAATTAGGAAAGGAGTTTCTAATTTGCATTATTTGGGGTTGTGGCATTTAAGAGTCGAAAATACCATATAATTAAATAAATAAGACTTGACAGTAATTCTATGTCTTATATTTAATGGGACATTGTATGGTGGAAGGATTGAATTGTACGGTAACTATTTACTCCAAAGGTTCTTTTATGATTAATGTTAAAATCTATATTATCTGGAAAGTCGTGTGATCGCTAGGGAGGCTTATCCTATTGTAGAATAAATATTATTTATTTAAATAAAATTATTAGTTTAATTTATTTATTTAAATAAGATTAGAATGGTTTCAATTGATTTATTCACAACCCGGTTTAATATGGAGAACCTAAAGGGTCACACCATAAAAGGGAAGAATAATTATTTAAGAAGTTAATGGCATAATCGTAATAATATGTTAAGTATATTTAATTTAATCTATGGTGATAGAATAAATTAAATAGCTTAATATTTATTATTTAATATTTTAGAAATATTAAATATAAATTAATAAGAGGAGTCTTATTAATATTATTACAATTATTATTATTTTAATTTCTAAAAGAGTTTAGGAATTAATTTAATATAAGTACTCTCATTTATTCCTAATAAGATTAGGAGGTTAATTAATTAAAAAGTTAATTAATTATTCCTAATAAGATTAGGAGCCTAATTAATTAAAATAAAACCCAATTCCTTAATTGTTAAGGAGGGTTGCCCACATCTATAAATAAGAGTCTTATTATGGGTGAGAGAGAGGTTGACGTATTATTAGAATACGTAATTCCAATAGTTGGGAGAGTACGCCTTTTTCTATAGAGATAGAAAAACTAGGGTTTAGCCAACAACCCATCTTCTTGAATTCTTCACCTTCCTTGGTGGATCACCTCTAGAGGCCAAACACTTGGGTTGCTAACGTTGATCAAAAGAAGGAACCAAACCCGGTGGATTCAAGTTGAACGCGAAAAGGATTGGAGGTAAACTTGTACTGAGGAAGGTCGGATCTTCAAGGGTATGGTTCTTGTTCTTTCTTTTTCGTTTAATTAATAATTGTGCATAAAGGGTGATCCGGGTATATGGTTTGTAAAATTCTTAAACTCTGAATTTACACGCTTCCGATAATTTTTTGCAATTTGATTGTGTTCTTGAATATTACAAACCTACAGTGGTATCAGAGCCAAACCTTTATGCAAATTATTAATTATTTTAATTTGATATGTATATTGATATGTGTTAATAACAATTTAATTGGGCATAATTTAATTGTATAAAATTTAAATTAAAAAAAAGGGACCGAAATAATTTTTCGTGAAGCCTGTTTTTTAGACACGGTACTGTGATCGTGCCTCCGTCTTCTTTATGCAAGTATCATAATAGTTTAATTCTGGACTGCATTCCCACGTGAATCCCTTACATGCATAAGTATCATGTTGTTTTTTTTCCTGTATCACGTGTGGCCCAGGATTGTTTTTTTTGGTACTTCCATTAAAAAGGTTATCATATATATAATAATCACATTAACGTTTTTTGATACTTAACCGGATTCAAGATCTTGTTTTTCAAGAGAATCCATGTTATTTAACCTTTTATCATTTTGGTGGCACGCGTATTTCGAGATTAAAATTAAAAAGGTTTATTTTAATCTTAAAATAAAAAGTTTATTTTAATATTAAAATAAAAAAAAATTTTAATTTTAAATTTAAATTTCATGCTAACTAATTAGAGTTAGAATTGGATTCCATGATAACTAATTGGAGTTGAAATTGGATTCCTAGTTTCCTTAAATAAAGGATTTTATTTAGATATGAAATAAGATTTCACATTATTCAAAATAAAGGAGTTTATTTGTGAATAGGAAAGAGAATCCTAATTTTCTTAAATAAAGGAGTTTATTTAGATATGAAATATGATTTCATATTATTCAAAATAAAGGAGTTTATTTGTGAATAGGAAAGAAAATCTGTGTTTTCCTAAATAAAAGAGTTTATTTAAGATATGAAATAAGATTTCATATTACCCAAAATAAAGGAGTTTATTTTGACTTGGAATTGGATTCCATAATTAATTAAAATAAAGGAGTTTATTTTGATTAAAGATTTTGATTAAAATAAAATAGTTTATTTTATTCAAAATTAGATAAATTAAAATAAAATATTTTTATTTTGATTTAAATTTGGATTAAAATAAAGGAGTTTATTTTGATTCAAAAATAGATTTTATACTAACTAATTTTGCCCATTAAATGATATCAATATATATTGAATGTTTATTATTCATAAGATGAATATTTTTATTGATGCATATGGTGATGTGTATGATAATAAATGGGATTGATTATGGACTATTGACCAATGTTGGATTTTATTTTAGTTGGATGCATGAATGTATGGGTTTTATTAAATGGGGTCTGCGTACCTCGTCTTCTCTAATTTTTCTTAATGTAAATTCTATCTCCCTCCTATGTACTTCCCCTTGACTGCTGATCAAGGTTTCTATTTATTTTAAATAGTTTTGTAATAGGAATAGTTAGAATTAATTTTGAAGAATTGGAGATCAAGGACAAGGAGCGCTTGAAGACCCGTTTGTAATGGAGCCCGGGTTTAAATGTAATAGTTATATTTAAATATTAATTCTTGCACCCCTAGGGTTTGACCTTTTGGTTCACTTGGTGGCTCTAGTGAACCAAACTAGAATAAAAGTCCATAATCAATCCGGTAGAATATAGTATTCTATATGTGCATGCTTATACTATATATATTATATATTATGCAAACATGCTTCGCATGTTATTAATATGACGCGTATTTATATATATATGTGCATGCGCGCTAAACAAGATGAGACAAATTAATAACAAACCCCTCAAATATTTTATATTAAGTTGTAACGTTCAAAGATATTTGGAATATCGAACGTCGCCTTCTAGCATGATAGAAACAATAGAGTATTGAATATTTAATATGAGTTTGTTGTGCACACACAAGGCGAGTATTAAATATTTAAGATGTTTTTTTATTACATATGATGTTTATAAGGAATTGAACACTACTGCTTTGTTGTGCACACACAAGGGCTGTAGTTTTCTCTTCACTTATATGGAAATGCTGGGTCTGACTTAACTTAAATCATTTTAGTTCGGATGTGCACACACTTGACCATTATGATTTAAGAGGCAAAATACAAGGAGTTACATAGTTGATGTAATTGACAAGAGTTGTCTACCTATTTATTTATATATAGTTTGTTGTGCACACACAAGGCTATATACATTTGAAATGGGATCCTTATTCTCACTAGCATATCTTTAATTAGATTTTGCCGAACTATATATGAGGGTAATATAGTTTGAAGAAAATAGTGGGAGATACCAATTTAAAACAAGACCTAATTTTTTGGTAATTAATAAAAGAATGTATGTTAAAATGTTGTTAATTACAAATTCATTTACAGAATTTTACAATGTCTAAATTACTATCACTGCGTAGCATATTAGATGCTAAATTAACCGGACCGAATTAAACGGATTGGTTAAGGAATTGAGAATAGTTCTCACGGCTGAAAAGCTATCTTATGTCCTTAATACGCCTATCCCTGCAATGGTTGCAGACAATGCCTCTGAGGAAGATATTGCTACTTTTAGAAAGTGGCTAGATGATGCACAGTTGGCTCAATGCATCATGCTCGCATCCATGAGTAACGAGCTTCAGCGTCAGCATGAAACTATGGATGCTCCTATTATATTCCTGCACATCAAGTAGTTGATGGTGAGGAAAGTAGGACTGATAGATATCAGATATCTAAGGAGCTCTTCCGATCTAGAATGACCGATGACACTACGTACAGATAAAAGTCCTTAACATAATCAATTTGATTGATCAATTAGGACAACGGTTTTGTCATGGATGGAGAGTTGAGCCAAGATTTGATCTTGCACTCACTTCCGGACTCCTTTCACAATTGTTGTGAATTTTTCATATGAACAGCTAGATATCAGCCTCGCTGATTTGCTTAACATGTTGAAAAATGTTGAGAGTCACTTTCCAACCAAGAAAGACCATCTTACTGGTAGGGGCCAAAGGATCTTCTGAAAAGAAGAACGATTCTAAGAAGGTAAATAAAGGCAAAACAAAGGATAATAAGAACAAAACTGATACGGATAGCAAAGGAGTTTGCTTCCACTGCAATAAGCCTGGACACTGGAAGAAACTGCAAGAAGCATCTTGCAGAGGCTAACCAAAGAAGCTTAGTGAAGTTTCGGTTACAAATACAATTTTGTTCATGATTTAAAATAAATTTTTCTTTAAGTCAAGGTTCTACTTGGGTATTGGATACCGACTTTGGTTATCATAAATATAGATTTATGAAGGGACCAAGTAGAAGTAGAAAGCTAAACAAATATAAGTAAACCTATGTGTGGGAAATGAAGCAAAGGTTGCTGCATTAGCCATAGGAACTTATAGTTTAGCAATGCCTACGGGCAAGTCTATTAAGTCAATAAGTTGTTATTGTATTCCAGTTCTCGTTGGAAACATTATTTCCATTTTATTGTTGGACAATGAAATCTTTGGTATTATATTAAGAACAATTGTTGTTCTATTTATAATAATAATGTTTTGTATAGAACTGAATATTACTTAATGGATTTTATACTTGACTTACGTGAAAATATTTTGCAAATTGAACAAACTAGTATAAGAAAAAGATGATCATTCAAAGAGTTGAATGTATGTATTTGTTGAAATACAAGTGTGAATTATTTGAAAGGTTCAAAGAATTCAGAAGTGAAACAAATTGACAAAGTATTAAGATTCTTTGATTAGATCAAGGAATAAATACTTGTGCAATAAGTTTTAGATCATCTCAAATGGTTTTCTCATAATGGACGCCTCCTGATACGCAATAATTGATTGATGTATCTGAATGGAAAAATCGTACCTTGTTGGACATGGTGCGGTCCATAATGATTTTACCGACATTCCAGTATCCTTCTAGGATCATGTCCTAGAAATGGCTGCATATCTACGAAAAGGTAACCTCAAAATCCGGCCCCAAGACTCCATAAAAGTTATGGACAGGGAGGATTCCTAATCTTAAGTATGTTAAGATAAGGGGTTGTCCAACTTATGTGAAACGGTTTCAAAGGATAAGCTTGGGACAAAATTTGACAAGTACAGATTTGTGGGACATCCTAAAGTAAGTTTAGGGCATATGTTCTATAATCCTACTTAGCAAAAGGTGTTTGTTGCGAAACATGCTGCCTTCTAAGATAAAGGTGTTTATCATTGAAGGGCTAGTGGGAGGATAATACATCTTGAAAAGTTCAAGAACCACAAAACACTACAAGTCAAATAAGAGGAACCTATAGATAGACCTATTGTACCACAACCGAATCGTAAATCTGGAATAGTACCGAAGATACCTAGGAGGTATGGATTCATCATGGATGATGATGAGGTACGTATCATAGAAGATGATGATCCAGTTACATACGATGAGGTAAGAGTTGTAGACACTCAGAGAAATGGATTGAAGCAATCTTCTCAAAAATGGAACATTCATTTTGATATGATAATCAAAAGAGTTTGATTTTATCAAAAACAAGAATGAACCTAGTGTGTACAAAAGGGTCAGTGGGAGCGTCGTGACATTTCTAGTATTATATGATATACTACGGATGGAATGACATACAATGCTAAAATCAGTAAAGATAAAGTTGTCTAAACATTCCTCCATGAATGATTTGGGAAGAGTATCTTAATTGGGGATGCAAATCTATATAGATAGATTTAAAAGGATGCTCGGCTTAACCCAAGGAACGTATATTCATTTGATGCTAAAGTCGTTTAGCATGGCAAACTCCATATGTCTCATGTTGATGAGCCATGGAGTGTATCTCTCTTAATAGTCCCCATAGACTCCTAAAAGAGAGATCATGAGTGACAATCATGTATGCAATGAAATATACGCGACCTGATGTTGATCAGTCATATTCTGGAGAAGTTCACTGTGACAGTGAAAAACATCTTAAAGTACTTAACCGACTAAGGATGTGATATAATTCATGGCGGGTCTGAATTAAAACTAGAGGGCTTAACAGACTCAAGTTTTTCAGACAGACCAAGACGACAGAAAATCCACTTTAAGGTAAAGGGTTACCTTGAACGGTGGTGCAGTGAATTGGAAAGGTTCCAAACAGCAAAGAGTTGTGGTTTAGTGATAAAGACAAAGTATATAGCTATAAATGAAGCTGCAAGTTGATTGTTTGGATGAAAAGTTCATTACAGAACTAGGAATAGTTCCTAAGTCTCATCTTGGATCTAAACATGTGTTGTGGCACTTTCATTTGATTATAAGAATCATTGAAAGATGGGAAATCACTATAGAGATAGACTCTCAAGAACAACATTACATATCCATTAACTAAAGCTTATCCAACAGCAGGATAATCGTCACTTAGAGAAGAAGGTATGAGATACCATGACGATTGGCTTTAGTGCAAGTGGGAGATTGAAAGTAGTATGCACACAAGCCAATCATGTTTGATAAAGCATATACTTTGTAAACAATCTTATTCATTTATTAATAAAAAGTATTAATTTATTAAAGGCTTTTAATTATCTACATGATGCTGTTTTATAATATGTGATAAACCCATAGTTTTAAGCAATGCTTTTAGAATAATGATGATGATCATTCTAATGAGATCTAAATTCTTAGAAAGCTTAAAACTAAAATAGTTCCCAATCGTTGGATTACTAAATTGGGGATTAGTGAATCCGGATAGATTGGTACATACGTTGCTTGCTCATTGGATGAGGATGATTGATCTCATGATCATTTGTGTGGAGACACTAAAGCAAGTATGTAGGTGCTTATTAGAGAATAAGTTCACTGAACGTGACTCGCTAAGGAATACCTAATGGAGTTTTACTTGCATGTCAATAGGAATTCCTGTAGTGATAGTAGTACAAGTGATCCTTGGACTTGAGATCATCATAGTATCTTGTGTATGATGAGTTATACTTTGACTTATTCCTTAAGACCCTTAGGGTATATCAAAGGGTATGCTTGGGTATAATAAGTTGTACATGGAGATAATGTATGATCAATAAAGAATCTACCACTTCTAGTAAAAGAAGAGAAATGTCCTATGTGATTCGATAAATGACAACCCAGTAGTCCTTGGCCAAGGCAGAATGAAATTAGAAAGGAGTTTCTAATTTGCATTATTTGGAGTTGTGCATTTAAGAGTCGAAATACATATAATTAAATAAAATAAGACTTGACAGAATTCCATGTCTTATATTTAATTGGGACATTGTATGGTGGAAGGATTGAATTGTACGGTAACTATTTACTCAAAGGTTCTTTTGATTAATGTTGAAATCTATATTATCTGGAAAGTCGTTGATCGCTAGGGAGGCTTATCCCTATTGTAGAATAAATATTATTTATTTAAATAAATTATTAGTTTAATTTATTTATTTAAATAAGATTAGAATTGTTCTAATTGATTTATTCACAACCGGTTTAATATGGAGAACCTAAAGGGTCACACCATAAAAGGAAGAATAATTATTTAAGAAGTTAATGGCATAATCGTAATAATAGTTAAGTATATTTAATTTAATCTATGGTGATAGAATAAATTAAATAGCTTAATATTTATTATTTAATATTTTAGAAATATTAAATATAAATTAATAAGAGGAGTCTTATTATATTATTACATTATTATTATTTAATTCTAAAAGTTTGGAATTAATTAATATACTCTCATTTATTCCTAATAGATTAGGAGGAATTAATTAAAAGTTTAATTAATTATCCTAATAAGATTAGGGAGCCTAATTAATTAAAATAAAACCCAATTCCTTAATTGTTAAGGAGGGTTGCCCACATCTATAAATAAGAGGAGTCTTATTATGGGTGAGAGAGGTTGACGTTTATTAGAATACGTAATTCCAATAGTTGGGAGAGTACGCCTTTTCTATAGAGATAGAAAACTAGGGTTTAGCCAAATACCCATCTTCTTGAATTCTTCTTCTTCCTTGGTGGATCACCTCTAGAGGCCAAACAATTGGGTGGCTAACGTTGATCAAAGGAAGGAACCAAACCCGGTGGATTCAAGTTGAACGCGAAAAGGATTGGAGGTGAACTTGTACCTGAGGAAGCTCGGATCTTCAAGGGTATGATTCTTGTTCTTTCTTTTCGTTTAATTAATAATTGTGCATAAAGGGTGATCCGGGTTATGGTTTGTAAAATTTTAAACTCTGATTTTACACGCTTCCGCTAATTTTTGCAATTTGATTGCGTTCTTGAATATTACAAACCTACACGATCCACTCATAGACAAAGTGTCATTCAGGAGAAAGAGATCTCCTCGCAGCCCGAATGTGTTGATTTCCTGGTGAAGGAGCTGAAAGAGCTCCGGAAGCAGTTGGTTGATGTTCAACGAGAGAAGGACACGCCGGGAAAGAAGGCATCACCTTTTTCCTTGGATATTCTTAAGGAGAAGGCAGATGTCACCAAGAAGTTGCCTCGCATGGAGAGTTACGATGGGTCCGGGGATCCTTACGACCATAGCCAGGCGTTCGACCGGTTGATGAACTATTACGATTTCACCGATGCTGCCAAGTGCCACACATTTGTCACGACGCTGAGGAAAGATGTGAGGCAATGGATGGGGACCTTAC
>JAINUV010000405.1:0-68812 GCA_020205505.1 Panax japonicus
AGGTCACATGGTACATAAGTGATAAATAAAAACAATTTTTTTAAAAGGCACATAGTGCTATTTAGCTTGATGTCAAAAATTTGAAGTTTAGCATAGTTAGGGTTAGGAAAACCTAAGTCTCCACTAATGATCATTTTCTTAACAATCTATCTGTTCCTATAATCCTTAACACTCCATTCACACACAACTATACCCAGTTCATAAAAACCACACTTATGAGTTCATAACCTGGCCACAATTATATGAGTTTACGAACTTACCCTAGTCTGACCTTTGGCGTCCGTTCACTGAGGGGCTCATAAACATTTCATATAACTATAAGTCAAGAATGTCACATAAGTATGAGTTCTAAGAACTCGTACTTAATCCTATATTCTCTACCTATGTCCTATTTATCTATATATAACAACTAGCGTGACACAACATTTCAATTATTACCAATGCCACCAACTAAGTAGTTTTTACACCAAGTACAATTCCCCGCCCATACAAGGAATCATACAACTCAGTTGCCGACACGAGTCTTTATTGAAATTCCCACCTAATCTTAACCCCCTTTTCAATACGAATTCAATTCGTATTCATAATCCATAACTCTTTCATGAGTTTTCATAGTACCATTTCATAGTACAACTAACACACAGCATCTTGCTGTAAACTTTTAAATCATTAGATTGATTCATTTCCCATATCATAACCTTTATCATATCACGGGGTGATCTTATCGTATATATTACGATTCAATTCTATGCACTATGATCGTTTTGTTTTATGATCTCCTATTCCAGCACTTCTGTTCACCACTACTGTTCACCACTATTACCAGAGTTAGGGAATTCTGTGTCTTTACACTCACCGAGATTCGTCTTTGAATCTTATTGACCAACTAACTCTGTGTGAGTTAGTCTTATCCTAATCACTGCGGTTATTGGTCTCAGGTATTCCTACCTAAGCTTCATAACCAACAGCTCTGATATCAACTGTAGTAGCCCCGAATCCAGGTCCCAAATCACCTCGGATCCGGTATACTATTTCTATAACTATTTGCAGAAGATATAAACATAAATTGTTTATACATTAAATTTTACACACATTTCTCCAAAATCGAGTAACATTAACTTAAATACAATTCATAAACTTTCTATCACATAACAATATTTATCAAAATATACTATTACAAAATAGCTGCACATTTTATCCCAAGCTGAACTTGGCTTTAATCGTTTCCTGTATCCGAACGCATTCGCCTTATCTGCAATGTTTTATCATGATATAGCAAGGGTGAGCATGAAAGTTGCCCAGCAAGTTTATATATAACAATATAACGATATATCATGATTGAAGAGTATGAATAATGGACTTGCTATAATTCATCAATATAATTGAGAACTAGCATGAACAAATTTTTGACTGAACAAGTATTATACATGAACAAACATTTCTGAACCAACTGGTAATGAAGGTGATCAGCCTTTCATACCTGACTTATACATGCAAGATGTACAGAGTACAAATTTCATGGCAATCAACCATGATTAACCATAAGCTTGAATAAAACACTCTTATTAGAGTTAAGTACAAAGAAAACTTACCTGAACCGTTGATTACCGCAACCCAATTTTTAACGCTTTACCCGAAGACCTAATATTAATAATATAGATCTTCAATATTAGAATATATATATATATATATATATATATATATATATATATATATATATATATATATATATATATATATATATATATACAGGATAACCTAAACACATAACACATAATCTTATAAGTCTATACAGCACATAAAACTTTGTATCGGGTTAGACTATTATGTTTGAGTTGAAACCGACACAATTTTAACATCCCGACAGTCTAGTCAGACAATACTCGAGTTTAATTTCAATTAAACTCTGCCTAAACACTTAACAATTACTTAGAATCACATTTATATGATTTAACATTCGCTTTTTCATTTCATAAGTTGTTCGTTAACACCTAGTAAGTCAAATACTAATCCAGCAACATGGATTCTAAATCTAGCAACCAAATTTCTAATTCAGTAGCCTGGATTCACCAATCCATTACTTCAGTCAACTTCTTTTCAATCCAGCAATCTAAATTGCAATCCAGCAATCTAAACTGCAATCCAGCAAACTGGATTCGACATATTTTCAATTCATCAAACTGTATTTCAATCCAGTAAACTGGAATCACAATTTACCTAATCCAGCAAGCTGTATTCTATATCCGTATCACAAAAAAAAAATACTAAATCAGTGTATTATTCTCCTATCCTTTGGTAAAACACATATACATGTATTTCATGCACAAAAATTATTTTTCCATAATTTTCTAACTTCCTTTGATATTTATTTAAAAATCATTTGTAGTGCGTAGCTTAAGAAATTAGCTACCTCGTGCTTAACTCCAGTAATGCCCATCTTTTAGCATAACCTTATATATGTTAACGTGATGCTCCATTTTAAATTTCGTGGCAATCGGAGTTGTAGAACTCTGTTTATAGCGATTTCCGTCGAAAAATCCCAAAAATTGTAATAGTCATAACTTGGTCGTTTTAACTCAGAATCAACTCATTTTTTGACACGAGCTACATAATGCCATATATTTTCATTTCCCAAAAGCCTGGAAATTTTCTCATTAAATAAATTCCCGAAACAGCCCCCGGAAAATTTTGGGCAGCAACTTTTTGTCATTTGGCAGTTTTGGAGTCCTTCACCAAAACTTAAATAAAATGAAATCTATAACTCCGATTAATGATCCGTCAATTTTTTTGGGTTCATATCTTTCCGAACTACAGTTTTCATCTATCACAATCCATATTTGGACATGTTAAGCTCCCGGAATTTAGCCCGGAATTGGCTGTTACAAAACTGTCCTTTTAACAGTTTTCTTATCTTTGTGTAGTTTGGGAGAAATCCCATATCTTGTTCAATATTCAACCTATTTTAGTAATTCCAAAGGGATTTTACCATTAACACATATATCTAGCATCCCAAGAACATAAATCATATATATTCATCATATATTTCAAGAACAATCAAAACCTAGCTCACACTTTAAAAAGTTTAACTTTTCCGGAAAAATTCCATTTTTCTCTTCCTTTGATTCCAACCAAAATCAACACCCAATATGGTTAGATCTAAACATGATACACTCATCAACATGTATATACATGGTTTTTGAGTTTAGAAACAAAGTTTCTTATTTCATCAAACAAGCATCAAACAAAATCAAAGCTAAGAGAAAAATCATGCTTTCTATTTTTTAAAAAAAACCTAGCTTCCATTCTACACTTTAGATCTAACTTTTGATCTTCAAAAAGCTTATATCTAAACATGAAACACTTATATACACATAGATCTAAGATTTTAAAGCTCAAGATCCCAACTTCAAGTTGTCAAAAATCAAATCAAACACAAAGGAAACTAGCCAACACAAGTAGAAATTTTTGTTATACCTTTAGCTATAATCCTCTTGCTTTTGATGGCCCTCTTTCTTTGCTTTCCAAAGTAGGAGATTAGGTTATTGGACATCAAAGGATCCTCTCTTCTCCCTCCATGGAAATGGCCGAACTCCCCCTCTCTCTCTCTTTGGTTTCTCTTAGATGCAAAGTAAGGAATGAGAAATGAAAGAGAAACAAACTAAGCTAGATTTTTTTATGAAGTGTGGATTTTTAATATTTTCCAAGCCCACTCTCTTTCTCCCTTTCAATTACCAAGATGTTGCTTGAAAATTTGAACATAAGTGTTGGACAATTAAAAGAATGACACCTAAGGAGGTTAGGTAGGAGTTGGTTACCAACTAAAGCTAATAAATCACAACATTCATCCCCCCTTTATTTCCTTCTCTAACAACCGGCCATTGGCCTTAGAATGCTCCAAGTTTGGCTTATTTACTAAATGCTTATTTGATTTAACAAACGTCCAAAAAGTCCTCTCCCCACTCACTCTATCTTTCTCCTTCTTAATCATAAACATTTGGGAGATTAGTATATCATGTGGCTCCTTAAACCATTGGCCACCTAGCTTGTATTAATGAACTATCCTTTTGCCACATGTGTGGTGCTTAAAGTAGGAGATGTGTTTGCATATAATTCTCTCCTTTTCTCCCACTAAACTACCAAAGCTTTACTTACCAACTTGAACAAATATGTTAGCTAAGTTACAAGATGACACATAAGAGGAGTAGGTGGAAGTTGTCCACCAACTAAAGTAGGTAATCCTTACATTCATCCCCTCTTATATCCTCATCAAATGACTAAAATGCCCCTCCTTACTTGGATCAAATTTTTGGGCTTTAATAAAAATATTTGTGCCACTCGATTAATGTATTGCTTGGGCCTCTAACTACATTCATTCGCCAACACTTGGACTATAAAATATACATAGTCCAATACCTTAAATTCTTATCCAACCCAATTCATTTACTTAAGGTTTTTACTTCCTCAATTATAACATAAATCATTACTCACATGCCCATTCATTTCCTTAACCCAATTAGACTTGCTATAATTAAGTTATAAAATTAATCATTTGAGATATATAGAATAAATCACCTAGAATTAGTAAGTATTCTAAATACCGCAATTCTCTTTTTCCATAACCCTTAAATTATTAAATCCTTCATTCCTAATATATATTTAGGGTTTCACTAGTTTCTTTTTTTTGTTTATATGATAAACAAAGATAAACCATCACATAATGTTCATATTCATTACTCACATAACTATTAATCCTTAGGATTTTATACATAGCATTAGAGTTTCTAATTTAGCAATTAGGGTTATCTCTAATATATTATCAAAATACATAAGCCATTATATTTAGCCTTTGATTTCCCAAATAAGGGTTTCTGATCATATCGTCAGGGTTTTCTAACTTAATCACCATATTCATAACATCAATTTAGGGTTTCGGATTCCCTGAACTGAAACTAGGGTTTCAGAACCGATTTCTACGATTTCTTATCCATTGCTAGGATTTTCTAACAGAACGTTGACGTTCTTAATATTTACTTAGGGTTTGACACATATATAATTAATCTGGTCAACCCATGACCCTTAACCACATTCTGAACACATCATTAACCATATACACAGAGCATATTCACATAAACACTTAATCCTGAATAATTCACCTAAATCCTTCACAGAATTTTGAAATCCTCAAAATTCAATCCTAATAACATCAAACGCATACACTTATCTTCTGTCTAGGTCTATTATTTGACCTTAAATCAATCATTTAAGATTTTCATAAATTGTCCAAATTCTTGGGTTGTCACAGTTCATGGCGGATAGCATCAGACCAGGCACCAAGGAGACAAGTCACCACGATCTGAATCGTAGAGTATCATTTGTCTTGTGTCAGAAACATCAAGCCTCATGATTTGTGTGGAGACAGACTTCAACATATGAGGAATGGATTCTAAACATTGCAGTACTCACCAGTCCCAATGTCATAAGAAATATCCTTATTATTCAACAAAAAAGCGTATTGAAGAAGCTAATGAAAGTACCATTGTTAAGGGGGGGAAACACCTTTTCAGGTGTTAGGTGAGAAAGCAGTCTGCTGTATCAGTGGGCCAGAATGCAATTCAGAAGATGTGCAAAAAAGTCTCCATCAAAGAACATAAAGGTCAAACGTATTTAATGCTTCAACGGATGGATCCAACAGATAGTTTTGAAGATCACATATATTCAAATCAAGCAGATGAGAGAGAAAAGAAAGCATTGAACAAAAAACATGAAGAACTCTCAATGCTCAACTCTACGATCTGAAAAATAGATAAGGTTGCTCAGTTACCCAGTTCTTTCGAACAAGTGCTTAAACAGCAACTGAGTAGCAACCATCAAGAACTCAACATCTACCAATCAACTGAAGAAAAGTACCAAGTCTGGTAGACTTAAAGAGTTCTAAGTGAACTGTAAGAGAACCAAGTCTGTTGGACTTGAAGAGTTCAAGAGTGAACTAAGAAGTTCCTAGACTGCTGGTCTAGAAGGAATCTGTGTGTTTCAGAAGTTGTAAAAGACATCCTTAGTGGATTTCCTACTCGTGGAGTAGAAGAGTGGACTAGGTGATTTAAGTGCTCTGAACCACTTAAAACGACGGTGTCTTTTACTTTCATACGATAACTGCTATATCTTCCATAACTGCTATAACTGGCTCACTCTTATAACTTCACTACTTCGTAAAGGAGATTAAAAAAACATTAATTCCGCTAAGTTTTAATCATCATCAACGAACAAGTTTAAAATGAAAAGATTTTTTAAATATCCATTCAACCTCCCTTCTAGATAACTATTGTGCCAACTAGGAACTAACAATTGGTATCAGAGCAAGTTCTATTTTACAGCTTACAAGCTTTAGTAGATCCAATGGCACACGCACCTAGAGAATCAAGGACTGGAGAAGGCAGCAAGCCACCAATGTGCAACAAGGATAAATTTGCAAACTCAAAAGTCAGGATGCAAGCATACATGGACTCAATAGAAGAAGATCTATTTGAGACTGTTCAGAATGGGCCCTATATTCCAACCACTGATGATCCAAACATAATACAAATCAAAGTCAAAGAGGAGTGGACAGACAACGAGAAGAGAGTTGTCCAACTCGACAAAAAGGCCAAGAACATCTTGTTTCAATCCTTAGAAGATGATTTGTTTGAAAACGTTGTCAACAGCAAAACAGTGAAGGAGGTTTGGGAAGCACTGCTCATCATGCACGAATTAAATAACAGTTCATTAAACTAGTCTATAATTAAATTCTATGTTTTTACGTTACAAGTCTTCACTTGATTTTCTCGCTCATTCACATTCTGAATGGTACTGCATCTAGATATCGCTAGCTTGATCTTTACGGGATCCTTAAGTTCTTCTAACCTTGTTCGCTAAAAATTGTTTTTCATTTAAAGCAAGTGTGAGCATTCAATTGCCCAGAAAGTCATAACAGTTGAACAAATAACTTCAGAATTAAAACATTTCTCTAAAACTTCCATAACCAAACAAAGTTTATGAAGCAGCTTGAATAATAGGAATAGTCTCGATTCCTATCATTTTAAAACATCAATTATTTTCACTTTAAAATACTTTCATCCCTCCACCTTTTTCATGCACATCATGTCTGGCTAGAATCATTAGCACAGACTTAACAATAACGGTTCATGTATAAACAAAACATACTTGTATTGAACAGCTCAATCACAGAACAATTCATATCATAGAAACACCAAAGTGTTCAAATTGTGGCTCAAGGCCTCATACATTCTAACACCTTGTACAAATATCACACATTCGCACATAGACAGAACTTCTCAAGTACAACATCTGAGAAGTTTAAGAAACTAGCATTCATGTAATATGAATGAAGTTAGGAAACTTGCCTTACGCCGAGCTACAGCTTACACCGAACTGTTCATTTCAATTCCTATATAACACATAAGGAGAAAACATAAACACCAATTAGTCATATATTGAACTTACGCATTGGTTTAGTTAACTTTACTTCTTAGGGTTCGCGTTCTTGCAATATAAGTTTACGCGACTAACTTCTTTTACCAATTTACGGCTTTATGACATACGGAAATGTCTTACTCAAAACGTTCATCATCTTGGATGATTTATATTCTTATTTTATTCTTATAACTTCTCTAGGACTCAGCACACATCGCGTCTCTGCTAGTAGTCCATATGGTACTCTGAGTGGTTTCCCACAAACAACCAACAAACAAGTTCCCGTCTTATCTACACTGCCATCACAGTGAGTTAGATCGGTTTCCAGTTTTGAATATACATTCGCTCTCTGGAGGAATTGTTTAGCCCAGCTCCCATAAGTTAACCATCAAAGGTTACGATTGTACCACAAACTAACTTCTCTTAACTTATACGAACTATTATAATGTTCGATTAAGTCAATTTCTTATTCCTTGCGGCTTTTTAATAACTAAATGTCATCCCTCCGGATTCATTCTTTATCGAATCACATTCGACTTTCATTAATCTTATTACCGTTCATTACAGCTTTCTAAATAATTTATATACTATTTAATACTTTCGTTATCCATTATATGAACACCATGTTCATTACTCGTTCTGAGTGTCAAAGCCATACCGATCATTGTATGCTAAGACCAAGCGTCCATTGCAACGACGTTGCGTTCACAGCGTCTATACACTTCACACTTATCTCTCCTTATCATGACATAATATCCAAATGTTATTCATTACCCTCGTCACTCAACGTCTAAGGAATCACAACCATATCAATCCTTCACGTTCGTTTATTGCGACTATGGTTCCCGGATATCGGTTACGTAATCCCGTGATTAAATTCTTTGTCATTTAATCTTGTTTAATCTATATGTTCAACCTTTAATAAAGGTTTACATCACTTTATTAAGTGTTACATTAGTTGAATATTATATTCTTTATCGTCCCTTACATTTCCCCCAAGAGCTGAGCAGTTAAAAGCTCCTCTCTGGATTTTTTTTTCTCAACACCGGCATTGCGGCGCCACTCCCTTCTTTATTCCTCGCGGCACAGCGCGAGCTTGTAGTACCCAGCTCCCTAGTCTGGCCCTGCAGCGTCACCTTACAAGGCATGATTGGCGCCGTGGCGCCAAGCCCTAATTCTTGAAAAATTCTTCTAAGTCTTTGATCATTCTGTGACGCTTACTTCTCACTTCCATAACTTATTTGTTATAACTCAGAATGAGGTCGTTCTAAAGCCATTATCTTCCTTATCTTACGTACTTCAATATCCCTCAGACAGAACTGTGTTCTGAATCCATTAACGTGCCATTAGATTGGCTTAATATTCACCCTTTGTTCATTTTACACTTTTAAGGCTCTTCGTTCGTTCGTCCGCAATTCGGTCATCAGAACTTGGAACTCGTTCGTTCTTGAGTCCACGACTCACATTTTCTACGTGTTCTTACTTTCTTATGAAACCCTACCCACTCGGGTTCATTTACTAATTTTCTAATTCTTTTTCGTCTTTTACAAAAAATTTGCCATAACTTCGTTATAGCTAAGTTTTAATCCGTTCTTCATGAACGTTTCTACCATTCCTAACCAAGAAATATGCATCTAACTTATACGCGATGGTTTTAAACTTGTCCATCAATAACAATTACACTACGATGGTTTTAAATTTTTCCATCAACAACGTTCTTCGTGTTCTTCGCGTGTTCTTTGTGTTCTTCGTTCGTTCATCATTTTAATCGCTATTTTGGATTACGATTCCACTTTTATTGGAATTTGATGTTATAGAACATTATTCCTTACTTATTTCACCTACTTATTCACACTCTAATTCATTACAAATCTTATACTTCCTTAAGAAATTTATAAACAAAATTTCTAAGTTCTTATTTCTTCTTTTCTCATGATTTCAACCATATGAAATCATTTCTAACATCATCTTCTCTCTATTCTCATTACGCTAGGTTTTAAACATATTAAACTTAAAGAAAATATTATAAGAAACTAGGTTTTAGTTTTCCTCTTCTTCTTATTTTTCTCCCGCTAGACAAAGCCGGCGATTTGAAAGCTTTTCTATTTCACGAACTCTTTCGATCCGATCATTCCTTCTCATGTCCTTCCTTCTCCCTCCCATCCGAGTTCTCTCTCTCTCTCTCAAAGGTTTAGGATTTTCAAAATCCAATTTAAATGAATTAAGCTTCCTATTTATAGAATTTCCTAGCTAAGGGTATTTTAGTCATTTTGCCCCCTTAGCCTCCTTACTATTCCCACCTCCTCCAAGACTTAGCCACCAAGTTTACTTGGTGGCCAAGTGGCCGCCCCTCTTGCCCCATAGGTCACCCCATGAGTTGCCCCATTGGTTATTACACAACCGTTTACCCATCAGTTCGATCCGCAGTTTTTTTTCTTGGTTTGGGCCTTAACCATAATTCTTATTGGGCCTATCTTGGGCTTGATTTCACAAAGCGTTGGGCTTTACATAATCCAAGTCCAATTAGATTCTACAAAGTCAATGAACTCAAAGTCCATTAAAACTAATCGTATTCTACGCATTCTATTCTCGTATTCTCGTATTCTCGTAATCTCTTCGTATATTGTTCGTACGATATTCGTATTATATGTCGTAATAATCTTCGTACTATCCTCGTATAATACTTCATATCATACTCATATCTCTCACGCATAACCCTAATTATTATACGTGATTATAAAATTCTCGGAACTCACTTTTCCTAACCCTTAGGTTTCGAGTCCGTAGGCGAAAACTTTGTTTTTGCCATAACTGAAATATTATTGAATATTCCATCACGTCTCAGAATTAAACGTAATCTATCACTTCTCGGAATTTCAAAATAAATCTCCGAGCAGAAACGGATGAATAGTGCCTATTTCGTCTTTTTTCCCCAAAAATATTTTGTTCTCGGAAAACTTTCATTTTCGTCTTGAAAATTCTTATTCGTTCAATCTAGCTCATAGCCAGAATACTCCTGACTTATAATCATCCTAGGTTATAGAACAATTAATAAACACATAACACAGAATAGTTTTAATAACAATTAGTTTTATTAATAACTAATTCTTTAAACCTAAATTCTGGACAACCCGAATTTCCGGGTCGTCACACCTAACCTCTACTCACCAACCTCGAAGAATCGTAGAGTCAAGTAAGACCAACTCTACGAATCAACTGGGAAGGTACAGTAGAGGCAAGGCACACTCATCACTATTTAAGAAACCTAAGGACATGTGGAGGAATGAGAATCAGTTTAATAGAAGGATAACTAAAGAACCACACAAGTCCAAAGGATGAATTATCATACACACACATGCCTGCATCATACTAGATGTTTTATATGCAATAAATTTGGTCACAAGGCTGCCAAGATCAAACAGATTTGGGTCCCCAATGACACTAACAAAATAGGACCCATGCAAATATGGGTACCAAAATGAAGGCTAGACTTTATGACAGGAAAAGAGCTCCGCGATCACAACCTGGTATCTGGACAGTGGATGCTCAAGACACATGACAGGGAACAAAGCCCTTCTATCTAACTACATAGAAAAGGAAGGTCCCTCAGTCATCTTTGGAGACAACGGCTCGGGCAAGACAAGAGGATACGGCTCTGCTGGCAATGGTGCAATATCTTTCAGCAAAGTAGCATATGTGGAAGGTCTCCAACACAACCTTCTAAGCATCAGTCAACTCTGTGACAAGGGTCATCAAGTAACATTCCTCAACAACCAATGTCAAGTCAGAGATTTGAAGACATTTGTTGTAAAGCTAACCGGGACAAGAGAAGGAAATGTCAACATAGTAAATCTTGGTCAACTGAGCTCAGACAAGACAATATGCTTTCTGGAAAAAGCATCTAAAGAAATGAGCTAGCTATGGCATAGACGGTTGTCTCACTTAAACTTCAAAAGCATGTCTAAGCTGGCATCAAAAGATCTTGTTGCTGGCCTACCTAAGTTCAACTTCGTAAAAGAAAGGCCATGCAGCGCCTGTCAGCTTGGAAAGCAAACCAGAAGCTTATTCAAGAGCAAAACTGCCAACTCTATCGACAAGCCCCTACAGTTGCTTCACATGGATCTATTTGGGCCAATTCCAACAACTAGTCTTGGAGGAAAAAGATACTATCTAGTTATAGTCGACGAATACACCAGATTCACATGGGTATTCTTCCTAACTTCAAAGGATGAAACGAGCTCCCAATTAATCAAGATGTTCAGACTAGTGATGAACGAGAAAGGAGAGAAAATCAAGCCCATAAGGAGTGATCATGGAAGAGAATTTGAACTTCTCAGAAATGGACCAATTCTGCATAGAAATGGCATCAGTCATAACTTCTCAGCTCCATAAACTCCTCAACAAAATAGAGTAGCTGAAAGAAAGAACGAAACCTTGATAGAGGCCGGAAGAACTCTACTAGCAGCAGCTCATCTGCCTGAATACTTTTGGGCGGAAGCTATCAACACTGCATGCTACACGCAGAACAGATCATTGATACACTCTACGATCAAGAAGACGCCCTACGAACTGTGGAAAGGAAGAAAGCCAAGTGTCAGCTACTTTCATGTTTTCGGCTGTGCATGCTACATTCTCAACAATGGAAAGCAGTACCTGGAAAAATTTCAACCCAAGTCAGACGAAGAAATCTTTCTTGGATATGTCACAAACAGTAAGGCCTACAGAGTTTTCAACAGGAAGACACTGGATTTTGAAATCTCGATTCACATCATCTTTGATGAAACAGACTTAGACAAAACAATGTTTCAAGACACTACGACCGATAGTACAGACACTACGAATGAAGTCGTTGAGCTCAACACCACGATCGTAGTGCCAGAAAGTGAAATCGTTGAGCAAGAACATGAGATCGTAGAGAGGTCTATGCAAGACAACAAACCTCGACTTCAAGAAAAAGAAATAGATCTTGAAGACTTAAGACAAGAAGGCATCAGGACAGATGTCCCAACCGGAAACAGATGGGCCAGAGATCACACTCAAGATCTAATCATTGGAGATCCGAGTGCTAGAGTCAAAACAAAAGCTGCCACCCAAAATTAATGTTTTTATCTAAGCTTCTTGTCACAAATAGAACCAAAGAAGGTAGAGGATGATATGGAAGACTCCAGTTGGATAGAATCCATGCAGGAAGAACTCAACCAATTTAAATGAAGGAAAGTATGGAGATTGGTACCAAGACCAAAGAGTCATCCTGTTATTGGAACCAAGTGGGTCTTCAGAAACAAAATGGATGAAGATGGTGTTATAACCAGGAACAAGGCAAGATTAGTGGCAAATGGCTCCTCTCAAGAAGAAGGCATTGACTACGATGAGATATTTGCACCTGTTGCCAAACTAGAAGCCATCAGAATCTTTCTTACCTTTACTGCTCACATGAAGTTCAAAGTCTTTCAGATGGATGTCAAAAGTGCATTCCTAAATGGAGAACTCCAAGAAGAAGTCTAGGTAGAGCAACCTCCAGGTTTCATCAATCCATCTCTTTCCAATTATGTTTATAGATTAGACAAAGCCTTATATGGTCATAAACAAGCACCTAGAGCATGATATGAAACACTAACTAACTTCTTGATTGAAAATGGGTTCACTAGAGGTAGAGTAGATACCACATTATTTCATATAAAGCATAAAAACAAAGTCTTATTGGTTCAAATATATGTTGATGATATTATTTTTGGTCCGGCTGACGAAAAGTTATGCAAGAGATTCTCCAAGCTAATGCAGAGCAAGTTTGAAATGAGCATGATGGGTGAACTGAATTTCTTCCTTAGACTGCAAGTAAAGTAGACTGATGAAGGAATCTTCATAAACCAAGCCAAGTACATCAAATACCTACTCAAGAAGTATGGCATGGAATCAGCCTCTCCCATAAAAACCTCAATTGCTCCTGTAGCCAAACTTGACAAAGATGAAAAAGGTAAAAGTATTGATATAACTCAATACAAAGGTATGATAGGCTCTCTTTTATATCTTACTGCCAGTAGACCAGACATAATGTTTGCAACATACATTTGTTCTAGATTTGAGGCTAACCCTAAAGAATCTCACTTATCTGCTGTAAAGAGGATTTTCAAGTATCTCAAGGGTACACCTTACTTGGGGCTTTGGTGCCCCAAGGAATCCTCATTTGAACTAACAGGATACATAGATGCTGATTTTGCAGGCTGTAAAATAGATAGAAAGAGTACCAGTGGCACCTATCAATTGCTAGGAAACAGACTTGTGTCCTGGTTTAGTAAAAAGCAAAACTTAGTGTCTATTTCAACTTCAGAAGCTGAATACATTGTTGTTGGCAGCTGCTGTGCTCAGATCCTATGGACAAAAAATCAGCTAGCTGATTATGGGTTTGATTTCAAATCTATTCCCATTCACTGTGATAACACAAGTGCCATAGCAATAACTCATAATCCTGTTATGCATTCTAGGACTAAGCATATAGAAATAATGTATCACTTCTTTTTTTTTTTTTTTTTTTTTTGCTAATTTGGTAAGTGTATTAAAAAGAACTCAAAGGGTACAACATCTAAGGGGCATACCCCAGGCAAAAGCAAGAGCATCTAAAGGTATCCACAGAGGACCTTACTATAGTGAGAAAAAAGAAAACACTCAACACGATCGTCTCATGAGAGGGACATCAACCAAGGACAGTAAGGTTAAACAAGCCAGTTACAATAATAATGACAAAAAACTGTGGCTTTGTTGAAGGAGGTGCATGTAGATAATCTAGACTTAATGATATTGACAACATCTGCTGCAGGACAATGTGGAGGAATGAGGGTGCCATAGTGGAGTTTCTTGTTCCTAGCTTCCCAGACTTTGTAGAAAACAACTGCAAGTGAGAGCCTCATGATATTTTTTGACAGTTCCGGGCCTGGTAAGAAATAATCCTGGTGACTAGGCTGATCCAGTCCGAAGGAAAGGAGTTCCAAAGTCCCAACGATAAAGCTGCTTGTAAGATTGTGCTAGAGTACCTGCATATGAAAAAAAGATGGGCAAAGTTTTCGGGGCAAGTGTTGCACAGAGGACAGTTGAAAACTCGGCCAGTATAGGATTTAGTAATATCATTTGTTTGAGTTCTGCCCAAAAATCCCAGCCAAAGGATAAAAGAAAACCGTGGAACATGAAATTTGTTCCAAACAATTTTATGCCAATTCACAGTAGCGTTCCTCTTTCGGATGCTGTCCCATATGTGACGAGCCCTGATGCGGAGAATATCAGTAGATGACCAAAGGATAAGGTCACGGTTGCCAGATGGAACAGCTGCAGATAATATAGTGTTGCGAAAGGTGATAACGTCGTGGTGATTGGAGCTAGGAAGTTCCAGTGTGATGTGCTCAAAATGTCTGAAACTCGAGCAGTAACAGGGAGACGAGAATTGGCTAGCAAGGAAATAGAAGGGTTGATGGCATGGCCATTGAGCCAAGGGTCGAACCATAGGCTAAAGTTGCTATCAGATCCAACTTTATAATGCAGGTGCATGAGAGCGAGGGGACGAAGTTTGAGGATTTGTCTCCAAGTCCATGAACAATCTGAGGGTATGTCAATCTGCCAAACAGACTTACCTTTAAGGACCGTGGACTGAACCCATTTAGCCCACAGAAAGCTCGGGTGAGCATGCAAGAGGCGGGTAAGGTGCAGAAGGGTGAGAGACTTGTTCCAATCCAGGAGGCATTTTAAGCCTAACCCTCCCTCTTCAATGGGGAGAGTGATCTTGTTCCATGAAACCTTTGCTCCATAATGGGAGAGTGAAGCTCCCTTCCACAGGAACCGACACAAAATTGATTGAATGGATCGGATGACAGCCTTAGGAAGGATAAAGTGAGCACTCCAGTAGTGTTGGATAGCAAAAAGGACCGATTTAATGAGTTGAAGCCGGCCCGAGTATGCTAAAACTTTAGTGGTCCAAGAAGTGACTCGATGAGTGATTCTGTGCATCAGAGGCATGCAATCATGGAAGGAGAGTTTTGAGGAGATGAGAGGCACACCTAAAAACTTAGTGGGGAGGGAGCCCAGGGTAAAGCCAAGGGTCGAGACAACAAATGATGTGGTTTCGGCATCGACACAAGATAGAAAGCACTGACTTTTGTGGATGTTTGGGATAAGGCCAGAGAATAAGGAGAAGGAGCTAATGCACGAGTGAATGATGTTGATAGATTTGATATTTGCATAGCAGAAAACAAGGATGTCGTCGGCAAAGAGAAGGTGGGTAAGGTCCAGGTTTCTAGTTCTCCAATGGAAACTGAAATCAGGTTTACTGGCACCCCAATGAAGTTTCATGGATAACAATTCCATGACTAGGATAAAGAGGTAAGGAGAGAGTGGGTCACCCTGCCGAAGTCCCCTGGAGCTGCTGAAGTAACCAGCCAAGGCTCCATTTACTTTGATAGAGAACATGGCAGTTGTGTCAAGCCTGCACCCATTTGATGAAAGGAGTTGGGAAATTGAAAAATTTTAGAGTATCAAAGAGGAAACTCCAATTAACTGAGTCAAAAGCTTTCTGCAGGTCGATTTTGAAGGCACATCTAGGTGAACCCGAGCTGCGGTGGTAATTTCGGAGCAGCTCTTGAGCTAATAGAATCTTGTCACTGATATTTCTGTCTTTGATGAAGGCCGACTGAGCTTTGTCAATAATAGAAGGGAGCACAGATTTTAGTCGGTCCGAGAGAATTTTGGAGATGCATTTGTAAATTGTGTTGCAGCATGAGATAGGACGGAAATCAGTCATGGAGGAGGGGTTTTGACATTTGGGGATGAGAGCAATGGCTATGGAGTTTATGCCTTTCGGGAGCTTGTAAGAGGAGAAGAAGAAGAGGACTGCATTTGTGAAGTCTGCTCCCACAATGTCCCAACAATTGAGAAAGAAGTTTACATTAAATCCGTCTGGCCCTGGGCTTTTGTTTTTCCTCATGGCCTGAAGAGTACTCAGTACATCGGCAGCCGAGATAGGGGCAGAGAGGGTTGAAGCCTGAACAGAGGTGATTTGCTTTGAAGGGGTAAGCCCGAAATCCTCCATGCTTGAGTAAGGATTTGGCAAGCTGCGGTTGAAAAGGTCTGTGAAGTAAGTAACAGCCACATTTGCAACATCCTCTTGACCAGAGACAGTAACTCCTGCAGAAGTTTGTATGGAAAGAATTTTATTGGAGTTCCATCTACTCTTCATTTGGTTTGAGAAAAATTTAGTATTCTTATCTCCAGAAGCAAGCCAGGTGGCCCTAGACTTTTGATGAAAAAGAGTTTCCTCTAGAGATAAAGCTTTCCAAAGGGATTGGAGGTAACATTTTTCTTGGGCAAGAAGAGTTGGATCAAGAGGGTGAGACGTCAGAAGTTGTTGGATTCTGTGAAGTTCAACTGAGATTGATTTGACAGACGAAGAGAGATTTCCAGCAGATTGGTTGAGGCTGACAAGTGCACGCTTTGTAAGCTTGAGTTTTTCTGAGAAGATACGAAAAGGGTTTCCCTGCACTTGTTGCTGCCAAGAGGAAGACACACACTCTTTGAAAGCTTCCAGGAGGAACATATGGTTGAAGAATTGGAAAGGTTTATGAGATTTGGTATAGGGGATGCCAGTATTAAGGACCACTGGGGAGTGGTCGGACATACCCCTAGGAAGATATGTAGCCTGAGCAAGGTTAAAGTGGTTAAACCAAGCAGCATTTCCCATTGCTCTGTCCAACTTTTTATGGATGGGGGACTCAACCTGGCTGTTCCACCAGGTATGAAAAGGACCATATCCTCGAATATCATCAACTTCAATAGATTGAAGGCAAGCTTTAAAGTTTTCCATGCCAGAGTCCCAAATTGTGTCAGCACGGTCAGATTCATTTAAGTGTTGAATAGCATTAAAATCTCCCAAGAGGCACCAACATTGAGAGGATTTCACACTGCTGAGCTCTAGCCATAGCTCTTGTCTTTCATAGATAGAATTCAGACCATACACAAAGGAGGTAAAAAAGGTACAAGCGGTAGAGATTTGCATTATTTTACAGTGGATAACTTGGGCGGAGACAAAAAGGACATCCACCCTCCACACAGATGTATCCCAACCAACCCAGATACGACCATTACAATGATTATCATAATTGAAAACCCAATCCCAGTTCCTGCAGATAGTATTTGAGATACGAGGGGCTTTTTGCTGCTTTACTCTAGTTTCAAGAAGACCAACAAGAGAGATTCTATAGATAGGATTAGTTCGTGGCCTTTCCACCCTGGGTCTTGCCTTTATTTCTTTTTTTGGCGTCTTGAGATGGTTCAATCCCATTTCGCGATTTTTGCTTCAAGTCCTTCCCTTCCTTTTCATCTATAGCTTTCAGTTTATCCAAGAATTTGCTGTTGATAGGAGGGGAATCAGATTCTGAGATAGAGTTGTTCTCAAGAATCGAGAGATTTGCTATAGGGGAGAAGGAATTCGCAGAGATCAATTTGGCGGCTCTAGGAGACATCCCAGGTTTCCCTCCTCTAGAGACATTGATCCAACCATCATGGTTAGGAACATTCAGAGTTGAATGGAGAGGGGGGCCTAGGGTGGTATTGTTATCAAGGATACGTGTAGCAGAAGAGGTGGAAACAATTGGGGCCAAGGACTCCTTTGCAGCGAGCGAAGGATCAGTAGAGGGAGGAAAAGACTTCTGAATCCATTTAAAGTTTGCTTTAGGGCATTTCAAAGGGGAGTGGCCAAAGACACTACAGGTCGGGCATGAGGGTGGCCTACTCTGGTATTCCACCTCAACAGGGACAACCAATTCTTCAGAGGTTTCATCATTTAAGACAACAACATTTAGAGAATGTGGGAAGGGAAAGGAAGCATGAACTTCAATACAAACACGTGCAAAAGCCATCCAGTCATTTTTTGTGGTCATCTCGTCAGTAAATAAAGGCCTCCCAATAGCGCTGGCAATGTAGCTGATACCCTCATCGGACCAGTAAGATAAAGGAATATTACTGAGCTTGACCCATATAGGGAATCTGTCACGGCCAACTTTTGAGAACTCAACTCCTTCTTTCCAAGGCTGAAGGACAATAATCTTAGAGGTGAAATGCCAAGGACCCGAGGCAAGGACATTGTCCTTAGCAGAGAGAGATGAGAACCTGAAGATGTAATAACCTTTGCTATGAAGAATTACATTTGTTAGCCCCATGTTGCCCCAGAGCCGCCTTGCAATAGGCTCAACCAATTTGTATGGGAGGTTTGAATGAAGAAAATAGCCCACCAAGCTAGATGACCATAAATTATTTCCCCTCTTAAGAGCATCAGCAGGGGGCTTAACCAAAAGGTTTCTGTTTTCATTTGGAGTTGGAAGAAAAGACAAGGATCTGGAGGATTTACCCGAATGCTTGGAAACAATAGCGCTCCAAGAGTGCGGGAGAGGAGGGTCAACCTCAGCAGCAGCAGGAGCATCCAAGCTATGGGCAGAGATAGCCCTATGCTGAGAAGGAAGGAGGTTTCCATGAGGTGCCACTTTGGAAGATTCGCCAGAGAAGAGCTTTGATTTCGAAGGAAATGCATGGGGGCTAATAACATTTGAGGTTTTACCAGTCTGCAATAAGACAGAGCTAGAAATGGTACCATCATCCACGAAGGCATTGAGATCGCTGACAGAGAAGCCATGAGCAGAAAGGAAATTCATGAGGTTGAGATTTTTTCTCCTCTCAAGGATAGCCTCATCACGGTCTTTTTGGGAAAAGTGATGCACAGCCTTGAAGATATCCGAGACATTGGAGCCCATGGCTGGACCAAGGTTTACCTCTAACTCGGCCTCAAAGGAAGAGGACTCAGCCGAGCTAATCACAATGGGAGGAGGGGGGAGAGCAGGAAAAGGGGGGGCAGAAGCAGCATCAGATTCAGCCATATTCCCAGAGGAGATCCCCATAGAAGAGCAGGAAGAGGAGTTTGGGTTTGAGACCCCGAACTCAGCATAAAGGTCGCGCGGGTCTGAGCTCAAGGAGTTTCCGGCGGAGAGGTGGGAGTGGTCTACCATAGTTAAAGGAGAAAGAATCTAGGGAGGAAAAAAGGAAAGGAAGGGGACAGAGGTGAGAAGGAAGATAAGGAGGGCGGACGGAGCAGAAGGAGAGAGTAGGAGCAAGGAGGCGCGAACAAGAAACGGTGCCGGGGAAGGTTGGTGAGGGTCGGAATAGTTAGGTGAGGCTAAGGGACGGGGGAAAATTTGAAAGGTTAGAGAGAAGGTAGAGAAAACAGCCTAGAGAGAGAAACATCTTTATCTCCACGCTGTGATATGATTTTTTATGTATCACTTCATTAGAGATCATGTGCAAAATGAAACTATATCTTTACAATATATCCCTACTGAAAATCAACTTGCTGATGTTTTTACAAAACCTCTAGATGAATCCAGATTTAATAAGTTAATAAGTGAACTAGGCATGTTAAATTTATAACCATAAAATATATACTCTAGTTTGTGCTAACCATAACAGACACAAAAGGCTAAGCTCAAAATCGTAGACATGATCAAGGGAAATCCACGATCGTAGAACTGAAATGACATGAAAGAAAACGATCGTAGTACAGACTCAACGATAGCAGAACCTGAACCATCAAGACTAGAATCCTATGATGATAAGTCTTAAAATAACGCAATCTCTTTGATAAGCACCTCAGGAACAAACCTAACCCTTGACTCACTCCAAGAGGTTGGCCCTTCCTAAGTTACCTTAAAAGAATGCTATGTCAAAAAACTCATCACAAGGATCCGGTCAGACTCGACGATCGTAGATCAGACACCACGATTGCTGGACAGACTCGACGATCGTAGCTCAGACACAACAATTACTGGACAAACTCGACGATCGTAGATCAGACACAACGATCACAAAACTACCTCAACGATCTTAGTCCTCCCTAAGGACACATCAGCTCTGCAGGAGCCAAGGGCAAATCAGTACAATCCTTATCAATAAAACTTGTTGAGCCAAGCAAAAGTCGACACCTGTCCCACTAAGCAAAAAGGAGAGAGGAAAGTTACAAGTTCAAATTGAAATCATCTTTTTGAAATTAGAAGTTCAAAAGATTATCTCTCTCATCCTCTCTCAAAGCAGAAACCCTAAATTAGAAGAAAGCTCAGTCAAATCACATTTCTAGTAAGGAAATCCATGACGGCAACCAGTGTTATCTCCGGCTACAGACTCTGTTTTGACAAGTTCAAAACAATTGAACCCAAATTTCACAAAACTCTGGCTCTACTAAAGAAGGCGGGCCTCGAAAAAGCCTTTTGCACAGACACATTGATCTATCCCAAGCTAGTGAAAGAATTCTACAGGAATAGTGTGTTTGAATACAACACCATCACTATAAGAGTAAAGGAAGTGGAAATCAGACTGAAGGCCGAAAACATCAACCCCGCTATAGGACTCAAAAATTAAAGGTATCCAGTCATAGATAGTGTAGACTTCCAAGAGGGACTTAAAAGAATGCATCACAAGAAACTCCCCTCTGTAAAAGGATATAAGAAGAAGGATTTTCCACAGAGGTATGAATTTCTAGCTGATATTGTTGGGAAATGTATATGTTGTAAGAGCTCATGTCATGACTCTGTGAATGAAGTACAACTCAAGCTCATGACTGCCATGTGTTATGGAATACAACTCAACTATGGAGCCCTATTGCTCGAATGGATTGGGAAGTGGATCGTCAACTCAAAGAAGTCAAAAAGCCCTCAAAAGATGCTCTACGGGCGATTCGTAAGTATCAGTCTACAGTCTGCTCTGGGTGACAAAATTGGGGACGTAGAAGGAGAAACTATCAACCCAAACAGACGAATGACCCATCAACTGTTTGAAAATTGGAAGAGGAACCCAGCTGAGTTTGTTCGCATGATGATCGAGTCCAGTGGAAGAACTGGTGATCTAAAGGATTCAGGCCTTCTAGGAAAGATGTTTGTTGTCAAGGAAATCGAAGAAGAAGAAGAAGAAGAAGAAGAAGAAGAAGAAGAAGAAACCAACAAAGAAGAGCCCTCTATACTTGTCGGAAAAAGCAAGGGCAAGAGGAAGCTTAAGGCAAGGATGGAAGAAGAACCCCAGGGATCCACAACTGATAAACCAGTAGAGGCCTCAGATATTGTGACTCTAAGGATTCTGAGAAAGAAGCAACAGCAGGTTGAGGCTGATGAAGATAGAGCCACCATATCTCAGCTGCTGAATAAGAGTAAAATCAGCCACAAACCCAAAAAGCCATCCATTTCCTCAATCGCAGAGTCTCTACTGATCGTAGAGAGTAGACCAAACATATCAGGAAAGGAAATAGCTGAATCAAGTATTTTGGCTGATCAACAAGACAAAACTAAAGTTCAAGAAAGTCCTGAGGCTGTTGGCTAAGCCTAGAAAATCAAGAAGAAAGCCGGTCAAGAAATACATCCTTGAAAATGAAAAAGTTCTCAAGAAGAAAGATAAGAGTATGGTTGGCAGAAAGGAACTGTCCAGAGCAAGCCAAGAGGACAATGCTCCAGCTGAGGGGGAGATCTCTGAAGTTCTCATGATAGAGAATACACCTGCTGAGGGGGAGATGCCTGAAGCTCTAGAAAATGCTCCAGCTGAGGGGGTTTTTTTGAGTTTACAAGAAGATGATCAAGTTGAGGGGGAGCCTCATGATATATCCATGGCAGAAGAAGAGGTCCCTGCAAGTAATGAAGAAGAACCAAGGCAAGAACATCAAGAGACCATTGAGATAATAGAATCCTCCAACGAGAATAGATAAGGGGAAGAAGATGATGATGACCTTGAGATCACTGATGTGGGAAAAGATGGGTATAGAAGTTATCTCTACAATCAGATGTTCTCTTACCTACCCGTGATGCCATATCATCAAGCCCAAATCCTAAACTCTTGGAACCACATATTCTGGAGCTACAAAGAGTATCCGACCATCTCAGTACTAGCCAATGGATTCCCAGGAAGATTCAACTTTGCCAAGAAGTTACTTACCAACAACTCTTCCTCAAAGGATAAACTTGAGGCACTGTCTATCCTAACCCTCTTCAAAGTTAATCACTTGCCATCATCCTCATTTAGCCAATTTTATGAATTGCCACGATGGTTGGAAGTGATACTTCATCCACTAAATCAATTTCCAGTTGCAGAATCCCAAAATTCTGTAACTGAGGAACCAAATGCAGTCAACTTCATAATGCTCCCACAAACTATCAACTCAACGATCACGGACTCTAGCCTCATTACAGAGTCTCCACCTCAAATCGTAGAGTCACCGAACTCAAACATCCAAACCCAGGCCCCTCCATCAGATATTCCATCCTCCTCCTCCAATGAATATTTTAGCCTTGATCTTGCTCTCTACTCCCTGCAAGATCAATTCCAGAAAACATCCCCTCCATTCAACAATTCTCAACCTAGTGATCCACTCACAAATCTGCCCATAAAAGAGATGACTTAAAGGAAGTATCCAAGAACATGGTCAAGAACATAGATGACAACCTGGAAACTCACTCAGACCTCATTCATCTCCGGCTGAATCAAATTATCACTGCTGTAAATAATCTCCCAGGCAATCTGAACACTGAACTTATAAAGAAGCTGAGGGAAATTATCAAGGAAATTCTTCAAAGCATGAAGGACAGAGATGAGATTCACTTCCGGATAGCCACCAAACAAAGAGAGGTTGTTCTTGAAATGAAAAATTCTCAAGAAGCCCAGAATAACCTTATGCTGGAGAACATCATCAACTTGAAAGCGTCAGTCAAAAAATTTCAGAAAGCCTATGTAAACCAGGAACATCAAACTGACATTATTCTCACTGCCCTCCGAAATAAAGAAGCTAGATCTAAAGCCCTGATCAAGGAAAGTCAAGAGGACATTACTCAAACACAAAGCTAACTCAACGAGCTTATCCTAGGAGTAAATCGACTTTCTACAGATATGTGAACCCTTGATGCTGACATAAAGGGGGAGAATAAAGGGAAAGGAGTTCAAAGAGGCCAGGGCAGAGGTAGAGGAGGTCAAGGAAGCCAAGAAAGGGGTAGAGGACAATTTCACACTCAAGTTTCAAGAAGCCCTCCTACAAGATAATTCCACCAATAGACTCCACGATCAAGCAATCAGACTCAACGATCTAATCAGCAGGAAGTCTTGATGGCTCAGCCATTAAGGAGTCAAGGGCCAACTACCATCTCACAAAATGTGACCACTACAAGCCTAAGAATGCAAATTGGAGATCCAACATTCATGAATAGGCATGATCACAACACTATAGTAAGCCCAAGTGAGCAGGAAGAAATGGACAGAAGTGATGAAGCTAGCAAGAAGAGAAGGGCTGAGGAGTATGCCAATCCTCCACGGAAAAGATCAAAGAAATAGAGATAAGTTGAAACTTTAAATTCTTATTGATGTAAAGATAAACTGCAATATTCCTTGAACATCAATAAATTCATGTTTATTCTCTAGAAATTTTAGCTGCTCACTGAAATACTAAGTCATGTTTAAATTTCCTGCAAATACATCTAGAAACTAATAATCATGACAACATATCTCCTTGGTTATGTCAACATCAAATAGGGGGAGATTGTTGGGAGATGCATATTATGATTTGATGTTTAAATGTATATGCTTATGATTATTTGTAAAGTCCTTCAAGGAATATATGTACAAGGACTTAGTTATAGATCAAATTTGTTAGGATGATCTAAGCTCTTAACGTGTATCATTCTCTAAATGAATGTATAAATAGAAAGATCAAAGCTGTTAGGTTAATCTTGAGATGTAATAGATAGGCTCCGAAGAATTTGTAGTGTATAAATCTGATCAACATTACAGAAGTCAACGCAGAAACGTAGAGCTTCAAAGATTGTAGTGTGCCTGTCTTGAAGGGCCTCTTCAAAAATCGTAGAGTGGTCCCAACATTTGCTGAGCCAACTCAGAGATCGTAGTGTGCTCTCGAAAATGTAGAGTTTACAAATCAAGCAAGCAAAGATCGTAGTGTGCAAAGATTTAGGAGAAATCATAGTGCTCTCGGCTGATAACATCAAATCAGGCACCAAGGCGACAAGTCACCACGATCTGAATCGTAGAGTATTATCTGTCTTGTGTCAAAAACATCAAGCCTCATGATTTGTGTGGAGACAAACTTCAACATATGAGGAATGGATTCTAAACATTACAGTACTCACCAGTCCCAAAGTCATAAGAAATATCTTTAGTATGCAACAAAGAAGCGTATTAAAGAAGCTAAGAAAAGTATCATTGGTAAGGGGAAAACACCTTTTCAGGTGTTAGGCGAGAAAGCATTCTGATGTGTCAGTGGGCCAGAATGCAATTCAGAAGATGTGCAGAAAAGTCTCCATTAAAGAACAGAAAGGTTAAACGCATTTAATGCTTCAACGGATGGATGCAACAGATAGTTTTGAAGATCACATATATGCAAATCAAGCAGATGAGAGAGAAAAACAAGCATTGAACAAAAAACATGAAGAACTCTCAAAGCTCAACTCTACGATCTGAGAAATAGAAAAGCTTGTTCAGCTACTCAGTTCTTTCGAACAAGTGCTTAAACAACAACTGAGTAGCAACCATCAAGAACTCAACATCTACCAATCAACTGAAGAAAATTACCAAGTCTGCTAGACTTGAAGAGTTCAAGAGTAAACTAAGAAGTTCCTAGACTGCTGGTCTAGAAGGAATCTGTGTGATTCAGAAGTTATAAAAGACATCCTTAGTGGATTTCCTACTCGAGGAGTAGAAGAGTGGACTAGGAGCTTTAAGTGCTCTGAACCACTTAAAACGACTGTGTCTTTTACTTTCATACGATAACTGCTATATCTGCCATAATTGTTATAACTGCCTTACTCTCATAACTCCACTATTTCGTAAAGGAGATTAAAACAAACATTAATTTCGCTAAGTTTTAATCATCAACAACGAACAAGTTTAAAACAAAAAGATTTTTTAAATATCTATTCAACCCCACCTTCTAGATAACTATTGTGCAGGCTTTGACATTCGACTGTCAGACCTATTTTTCCAGAATTTCCAGTATGCTTTAAACACTATTTTGATGCATATGTTATGAAAATATGTTTTATCAACTTATCATACTTTCTAACATGTTACTACATATATCTAAACAACAAATTAAACATAACATCAAAGATCTAGGTTAAAATTAGGGTTTGCACCTTTTCTTGCTTGATTTTGATTTATGGCTACTGAATCTGTTGTTGTTATCACCAAGGCTTGTTTAGGTAGGTTATAAGAGTGTATAGGCTTGTAAAATCCAGGAGTTTGCACTGAACTAAGGCTGCTTTTTATAGAATTTCTATACTAGGTTTTGGTCATTTAATCACCTACTTGCCTCCCAAAATATCTGATCTATTACTTTGATGCTATTTGGGAGTTTGAAAGCATGTCATGTGATGTGTTGGAACTTGTATTGATGACTCCTAACCTACTTGTGAGCTAGTTGATCAAATTAGTAGCTTAATTATGCCCTAATCCTCTTTAATCTTGATTAGTGTTTTGGTTTTTATGATTAGGGTTACTTAATGTTGTTTATTAGTACCTAATTGAAGTTTAACAATTATAATTAGGTGATGGGATATCCTAATTAGGGTTTAGTCTAGCTAATTAGGGTTAAAGTTTACAAATTAAGGTTAGGGTTTATAATCTAGGGTTTCTAACTTAGATTGTTCACTAATCTTAACAAGCACGACAAAGCGTTTTGTCAGTGTAAGCACGACAAAGCAACTTGTCAAAATACATATACTGAAAAGTCTATTTTTGGAAGAAATTTTTTAAGCACGACATATCAAGCACATTAAATTTTAGGCCAAAATTTATTTGACCTGATTTATTAAACAAAGTATATAATAACACAAAACACTTTCAAAATAGAGAAATTTTATTTATATAACTGAATTTACATAACCGAACCTTATTAGGGTTTTAGGGTTTCACATTCACTCCCACTAATAAGAATTTCATCCTCAAAATTTAGGTATAAGTTAAGTAAACAGTTGGGGATAGTTCTCTCGCATTTTGTCCTCGAGCTCTGATGTAGCTTCTTCAATGTATTGATTCCTCCAGATCACTATGACCCATACTATCACTTTTTTCTCAGGACTTGCTCTTTATGGTCGATGATCTGCACAGGTTCTTCTACATAAGAAAGATCTTTTTTGATTTGGATCGGCTCATAGTTTATAATGTGTTTATAATCAGGTTTGTATGGTCGTAATAAAGACACATGAAGCACACTATGAATATGATTTAACTTAGGAGGTAGTGCTATTTCATAAGCAACTTCACCTATCCTTCTCAATATTTTAAAGGGTCAAATGAATCTCGGACTCAATTTTCCTTTCTTGCCAAAATGTATCTTGCCCTTCCAAGGGGATATTTTCAAGAATACATGGCTTCCTACGTTAAAGTTTCGTTGTTGACGATGTGGATTAACGTATTTCTTCTGTCGATCTTGAGATGCTTGTAATCGTTCACGTATAATTCTGATGGTCTCATTAGTTTGTTTTATTATCTCAGGTCCTAGCATTTGTCTTTCCCCGACCTCATCCCATCACAAAGGTGTTCTACATTTCCTCCCGTATAAGGCATCATAAGGTGGCATACCTATGCTAGCGTGGTAACTGTTGTTGTAGGAAAATTCTACCAAAGGTAATTGATCTTTCCAATTTCCTTTGAAGTCAATGATACTTGTTCTTAACATATCCTCTAATGTTTGAATGTTGTACTGAGGAGGCACAATGTGCATTTGTTGTTGATAAGATCTTAGAAATTATTTGTGATGACAAATCTGTCAATAGCTCCTTTAGGTGAGTAATTTTCAAACATCCTATAATTTGATGTTTTTTTTACTCACAGAGAAGGAAATATTGAAAACAAAAATGTGATTTCACTTATTTGGCTGCATTCCGTGTTAGCTCATGCAAAACTAGTTTCTAAGAAGTTTGGAGCTGATGATAAGTTGCCCAAGCATCGTTTGGTATGTATTTTGAGATTAAAAGTATATTCTTTTTTGGAATCTTCTATTTAAATAAACAAATTTTCGCCTTTAACTCAGAAGTTATGTACTTATACCCTTTATTTTTATGCATAATTGATTTTTGATGAAAACAGTGGTGGTTTTCCCAATGTGGATAAAAATGGGACTCAAAATCTTGATTCTGAACAAAAAAATGAAATGCAAACTCCAGGTTATAGTGCTTTTGTGCCGTGATTTTGATCATCTTATCATCATTTGCAGTTCGCTACCAGGATAATTACCGTTCTTATAGTGCTTTTCTACATAAACATATGACGTCATTGTACGTTGATAAACTATTGCGTGGACAAATAAGAGATGAACAAAGAGTGCTAGAGCTAGAAAAATAGGAAATACGTTATCGAAATACCTTTTTTCCTACATTAGAATGTAATTATTCAATATATAATCACAACATATATAAATAAAGGCTGCTAGGCTGAAGAAGAAAATAAATAGTAAGTAATCTTGTTAAAATAATCTCCAACAAAAAACATTTCCAAAATTACCATTGCAATCTATCCAAGGAGCATATGCTTGTGCATTTGTTTACAATAGGTGTGAGACTGTTGTTGTGATATGCATTGCTCCTACATCGATTTCTATCAAAATGGATAGGATTGTTTATACTTTGATATGCGAGTTTATGGATGTTTGGGATTTTTTTGAATTCAAACAATTACTTGTGCAGGGTATCTCTTTGCTTCATGGATGCAAGTTTGCACTAGATGATGTGACAACCCGAGAAATTAGACAATTTATTAAAATTTTAAATGATTGATTTAAGGTCAAATAATAGACCTAGACAGAAAATAAGTGTATGCGTTTGATGTTATTGGGATTGAATTTTGAGGATTTCAAAATTCTGTGAAGGATATAGGTGAATTATTCAGGATTAAGGGTATACGAGAATATGTTCTGTGAATATGATAATATTTGTGTACAGAATGTGGATAAGGATCAAATTTAGATCAAGATAAGTTACATAGGTGACAAACCCTAAATTCATGATATGAATATGATGATTAAGTTAGAAAACCCTAACGATATATTCAGAAACTCTAATTTCAGTATCGAGAATTTAAACCCTAATTTGAGAATCCTAATGCGAAGTATTAAACCCTAAGGGTTAAAAAGTTGTGTGTAAGGAATATGAACATTATGTGATGGTTTATCTTTGTTTATTATATAAACAAACACTACTACAAAACAGTAAATAGACAACGCAGAAAAAACGTTGTGGTTTCTGTCAGAAAAACGTAGTGGTTAAGGGTGTTGTCTATTTGACACTCTTACACAACGTTTTTAAAACGTTGTAGTTAAGCACAATACACAACGTTTTTTAGAAAAAAAACGTTGTAGATTTGTCTTCCAAAAATTAGCAGATGCTTAAAAACGTTGTAGAATGTATGATTCCACAACGTTTTTTGGATAAAAACGTTGTTGTTTAGTATATCAGACAACGTTTTTAACCAATTTATACAACATTTTAAAAACGTTGTAGATAAAGAAAAAAAATAAAAAAAAATTATAATTCACCTATATTCCTGTAAAGTTAGAATATAGGGATTGTGTAGAAGAGGTGCTGCCAGCTTTTCAACTTCAACACTGCAAATATAATTCCCAACATTTGAATACAATAATCCATACAATACAAGCACACATAGCTCTAATAACAATGTCACTTGTTCATGTTTACGAATAATACTGACGAATCCCCCGCGACAGAACTGACAGATAGAGGTGTAATCCTTGCACAAAGGATATGAAGACTATATATTTTGTAATCCTAGATAGAAATTATTCAGTTCCGCATATATTTTGTAACTTCCATTGTAGTTTAGAAGCAGCAACAGCATTCTTCCAGCAAACAGCAGCAACAAAGCGCAGCCAAACTGCACATGCAAAGCCACACGAAAAGTTTAATCACAGTCCCTTCACCATATATTTCTAGCATATGTAGATTAAAAGCATACTAAGTAACTAATATGTAGAAACAAAATATATTCAGAAAGTTATTATGGTACTAATCCTGCAAAGCCCGTCAGTATTAAGATTGGAACAAAATACAAAAGATGATAAATTTAACGATTCATATTGAGATATAAATTTCAACATAGTTGTTAGCCATGAAATAAGTCATGTTGCTGCATATACCAATGTTAGAAACTAAAAAGTGTTCACAAGACAAAAAGGAGCAAGCTACACCTAATTCGTCAAACATTTCAGAAGCAAATACAAATATACACGCCAAGTTTTCACCAGTTAGAGAGATCCCATTAGTATTACTATCATGTAACATGGCCATGACATAATTCCTTTCACTGAACAAATTTTTGAACATATAAAATAAACAAAGCAAACTCCATGGCATTTGCAGAAATCACATGCAATGCAGAACAAAAATTGGGCAAGGCGGTAGTTCTAGTTGGGATAAGTGTCTTGAACGGGAATTGTACAACTGCTTAAAGAAGACAATTTGCATCGTACTCCCAGCATGATGCGCTTTAGATTCTGAGAAAAAGAGGACTAAAATACAAATGTCTTGGTGCAAATTGCAAACCTTAGCTCAAATGACAGATTATAATTAGTGAACATGTTGAAATTTAAGTGAACAGGTAAGACATCATAGTTATAATCAACTCTCTGTGGAAAGAGTCCACCAAATGACAGATTTTTAAGATGTAAAATAAAAATGACAAGCTATAATTGAGTCACTATTATCCTTGATAGAACGGGTTAACCTGCACATACATGCAGTAACTTTATAGAGTTCAATAGCAGATGCCGTTTAGAGTTTGACAGAAAAGAAAGAGGCAAAAAAGGGGTATAGTATTCAAAGAAAAACTAAATAAGCACACAACTCAACAATTTGATCATATAAGAAATCAACTTTCTAAGAAGAGGTAACTGTCACTGCACTAATGATGCCCATAAACTGAAGCTGGCTAGTGATAGCATGTTTATGATTTCTAACAGTCAAAGGAAGCAAAAAAAAAAACTTAAGCATTGGACTCAATCAATACATGCCTGGTGAAAAAAAAAACTTAAGCATTGGACTCGATCAATATCCTGTCTGATCTAACATTAGAACATCTAGAGACACACCTCTGTAGAGAACCCCATTCTGAAAATTACACAGAAGGAATAAAACAACATTAGTTAGCTGTTGCAGCATGCCAAAACATGAAACTTACCTAAATTTAGAAAGAAAAGTTTGACAGACTGCTCTTTCTAAAGTCAAAATGCCATGTGTAATGCAGGGAATGTAGATGGGATAGAACACACTAAAGAACAGAAAGGAACTTACAGAAGAAATACATGGACTTCAATTGCAGCCTCTCGGCTTACAGTCAACATCTGTACAAAGAAGTTGCAGGTTGATGATTAATAGACATGTTTGACAAAAACAGCAGAAGCCAGATGATGCAAAGCCAAGTCAATCAAACCTTCTGAGTGTGTAGCCAAAATAGGGCTGCCAATTTTGAGAAAAAACCTTCTGAAAGCTTCAATTCGTTGAGTGTGTAGCCAAAATAGGGCTGCTAGTTCACAGTTTTAGCTGCTAACTGCATCTCAGAGAGAGACATTCTGTCAAGCTCAAGTGCATGTTCATGTTCTTCCATAAGCTGCTTCCTGAGCATCCTTGAAGTATCATAAATTCTGGGTACTACAGAATAAAAAATTAATTATGTTATGTAATGAAGTTCGTGCACAATACAACTAACCTACGAAAAACTATTTACAGCTCATTTTAGAGATATTCTCACTTGAATACCTCCGCCTGAGAATTTGATTTCATCAAATTAACTCCAGGGTCAACCACTGCACTTGACTGTTCTGAATCAACTTCTAGATACTAGAGAAAAATGAATAAATATATTTCTATTAAATCCAATCACAGCGTGTTCAGAGTAATGTCACATGTTGAAACCACCAGCAAGTTGGAAATATAACAACAAAAATTATATTTATTTACATCACACATAAAAAGTGAATCAATTCATTAAATCTCCTTATGAATTACAATAAGGATAGTATAATTAAAGGAGATGCTTAGTTGATTTTTATCCTTATTGTTATCTTTCAGCTTGCATTTAGTTCCTTAATTAAATAAGTGGAATTACACTACTTTTTTTTTCTTTTTTTTTTTGTATTATGCACACTGTTACACCTCTCCAAGTCCAACAGGTATGTGGATTTCCTGTACAACTTAAGCTTTTGGAGTAAATGGCAACTTAACAGAGCTCTACGCCTCCACCTAATCCCTCTGTTGACATTAAGATCCTCACAATGACCTCTCACAAACGCTACATTGCTCAGTAACAATTTAAAAGAGCAAGGAACAATTGAATCATATATGTTTATGCAAATTCTAAAATAACAGTACTTTATAGCACATCAAAAAATTCAAAGTACATAATAAACCAGAAAGCATATGAAAAGGACAAAATAACTTACTCAACATATCCATCAGATAATGCACATCGACCTACGAGGCCAGGTCCCCCAATTCTTGGATGCTGAAAAACGTGTCAGAGAAACAGCTTCAAAACCCACAACTATTGTGTTGTAAATAAGCATCTTAATTTCGCAGTAACTTATGTTTCTTTTAGGTGTAGGTGAGATCAAAGTGAAAGGAATAGAAATCCAAATCAAAACCGTTTATGAAAACTAAATAAAAACAAGAAAACTACAGAAACAGAACCTCCGATCACAAGCATAACCTCTTTTAGTTGTATGGTTAAAACATACAAATGCACACAAGCAAACACATTAAACCAATATTCTCAAAAGTCTATAGAAGTTGAGTTTTTTGTTCCTTTTTGAAGGAAAGTTTGGCCCCAAGTTATGGGACTAGAACCTGCGAGCTTGACTACAGAAGTAAGATATAAATCAAATAAATAAACATATATATTAATTTAAACCACAACTAATCTGGGACAAAATTGGAGAACAATAATTGTTGAGAATAATTGATAAAACAAGAGAAAATTAACTCAACTAATCCATAATTATATTTCTTCTTTTTTTGTATTTTTTCTAGTATAATTCCTTTAATTATACTAGAAAGGATGTCCTTGAATCCATAATTGCAGCACATCCACCCACACACAGACCTGAGAATTACAATAAGGATAAAAATCAACTAAGCATCTCCTTCTCCTCATCACTATTAGGTGGATAAACGCAGGAAACCCCAATCCACAACACCAAGCATTAGTGACCTTTAATTCGGAGGCTATAGCAAAGAGAAGAAATAACCTTCAGTGGACGATGAAGAGATCGAAGAAGAATTAGGGGTCGCTAGAGTGTTAACCACGTCCGATGACTCCGGGACGGTGGAAGCCATAGATAGAAGAGGTTGATGCGGCGGCAACGGTAGTGGCTGAAGCAAATCGAATAATCTCGAAAGATAATAAATAGAAAATGTCAAAATAGATAAGCGAAACTTAAGAGAGCTTACAAGAAACTGGTGATAGGTGTTTCTTGAGCAGGTACGGAGAGCTTCAGTTGCTTAAGTGGCTTCATGCTCTTCATGATTCTAGCCTCCTTTTAGGGTTTCTTCGAGACGATTTATGGCTTATGTCCAGCTCCTCCTAGGGTTGATCCCGTATAATTCTAGAACAAATCCAAAGAGATGAAGAACTTACGAATGAAAATCTAGCCCCAAAACAGAAGAAAAAAATGAGAGAAAAACTGAAAGAGACGATGAAAATTTAAGAAATGAACGAAAATGAACTCACGAGCACAGACAAAAGACTTTATCTTTTAATTGTAAGTTTTCACTTAAGGCCGATTTTTTGCTCCGTGTTTTTGACCTACACAACGTTTTTTTTAAAAAACGTTATCTATTTAAAACCAAAAAAATACCCTTTTAAATAGATAACGTTTTTGCATGTGTATTTACAACGTTTTTTCTAAAAACGTTGTAAAAAAAAAAACCACAACGTTTTTATAAAAAACGTTGTCTATTAAGCGTTGTCTATTAGGTACTTTGTACTGGTGAAACAAAAGATACTAGTGTAACCCTAATTATAAATTAGGAATGAAAGATTTAATAACTTAAGGGTTATGGAAAAAGAGAATTGTGGTATTTAGAATACTTACTAATTCTAGGAGATTTATTTTATATATCTCAAATGATTAATTTTATAACCTAATTATAGCAAGTCTAATTGGGTTAAGAAAATAAATGAGCTTGTGAGTAAGGATTTGTGTTATAACCAACTCCCTAGGTGTCCAAATTTAATTTGACCAACACATTTGGCAAAGCTGGCAAGGCAACCACTTGGTAATTGAAAGGGAGAATGGGTGGAGAATGAAGGAGCTTGGCCGAATGTGGTAGGGAGTAAAGGAGATTGGGAGATAACAAATATATATACAAAATATATCTATAGATTTTTCCAACACTTGGATCATATTTTTCTCTTTCATCTCTTTTATTATTCTTGCTAGAATACAAGAAAGAAAGAGAGAGGGAGAGAGAGGGAGGAGTTCGGCCACTTCAAGAGAGGTAGAGGAGGGGAGATTTTGACTCTCATAAAACCAAGATCCATCCCATATCTTAGAAGGAGAAAGAAAATTAAGCTAAGTTATAGCAAAATTTCCACTTATGTAGTCTATTTTCCTTTGTGGTTTAATTTGATTTTTGGACAATATGAATTTGTGATCTTGAGGCTTATAACCTTAGATCTTGGTGATTAAAAGTGTTTAATATGTAGATCCAACTCTTTTGTAGATCAAAAGTTAGATCTAAATTATGAAATGGAGGTTAGGTTTTTCAAAAGATAGAAAACCTAAATTTTTCTTAGCTTTGATTGTGTTGATGCTTGTTTGATGAAATAAGAAACTTTGTTTCTAAACTCAAAAACTATGTATATACATGTTAATAAATGTTTATTGTTTGGATCTACCCATATGGGTGTTAAATTGGTGGGAATCAAAGGAATAGAAAAATGTAATTTTTCGGAAAAGTTTAAACTTTTATAGTATGAGCTAGGTTTTGATTTTTCTTGAAATCTATGATGGATATTTGTAATTTATGTTCTTGGGATGCTAGATCTATGTGTGAATGATAAAAACCCTTTGGAATTACTTAAATAGGTTGAAAAATGAGCAAGTTATGGATTTTTTCCCAAACTACTCAAATAGGTTGTTATAAGGACAGTTTTGAACAGCCACTTTCGGTCTGAATTCCGGGAGCATAACCTGTCCAAATATGGATTGTGATAGATCGAAATTGTAGATGAGAAAGATATGAACCCAACAAAATTGATGGATCATTAATCGGAGTTATAGATTTCATTCTATTTAAGTTTTGGTAAAGAACTCCAAAACTGCCAAATGACAAAAAGTTGCTGCCTAAAATTTTCCGGGGGCTGTTTCGGACATTTATTTAATGAGAAAAATTCCAGGCTTTAGGTAAATGAAAATATATGGTATTATGTAGCTCGTGTCCAAAAATGAGCTAATTCCGAGTTAAAACGACCAAGTTATGACCATTACAATTTTTGTGATTTTCTGACGAAAATCGCTATAAACGGAGTTTTACAACTCCGATTGCCACGAAATTTAAAATGGAGCATCATGTTAACATATATAAGGTTATCCCAATAGATGGGAATGTTTGGAGTTAAGCACGAGGTAGCTAATTTCTTAAGCTACGCACTAGAATTAATTTTTGAAAAATACTAAAGGAAGTTAGAAATTATGAAAAAAATAATTTTTGTGGATGAAATATGTGTATATATGTTTGGACTAAGGATAGAAAAATAATAAACTGATTTGGTATTTTCGTGATACGAATTTAGAATACAGTTTGCTGGATTATATGATTTGTGATTCCAGTTTGCTGGATTGAGAAATAGTTTACTGAAATTGAAAATATGTTAAATCCAGTTTGCTGGATTGCAGTTTAGATTGCGGGATTTGGAATCCAGGTTGCTGAGTTGATAATTTAGTTGCTAGATTTAGAATCCAGGTTACTGGATTAGTATTTGACTTATTAGATGTTAATGAATACTTATGAAATGAAAAAACGAGTGTTAAATCATATAAATGTGACTCTATGGCACGATTAAGCGCTTAGGAAGAGTTTAATTGAACTTATACTCGATATTTGTCCGACTAGACCATCGAGATGATAAAATTGTGTCGGTATCAACTCAAACTTAATATTCTAATTTGATGATAAGTCTTATGTGTATTATAGACTGATAGGATTATGTGCTATGTGTTTAGGTTATTCTGTGGATATAAATATAACAGTATTATACTGTGATGATATTATTCTAATATTGGAGATCTATATTATTAATATTAGGTCTTCAGGTAAAGCGTTATAAATTGTGTTGCGGTAATCAACGGTTCAGGCAAATTTTTTTGTACTTAACTCTAATAAGAGTGTTTTATTCAAGCTTATGGTTAATCATTGCTGATTGCCATGAAAATTGTACTCTGTACATTTTGCATGTATAAGTCAGGTATGAAAGGCTGATCACCTTCATTACCAGTTGGTTCAGAAATGTTTGTTCACGTTTAAAACTTGTTCAGTCAAAAGTTTGTTCGTGATAATTCTCAACTATATTGATGAATTATAGCCAGCTTATTATTCATACTCTTCAATCATGATATATCGTTATATTGTTGTATTTAAACTTGCTGAGCAACTTTCATGCTCACCCTTGCTATATCATGATAAAACATTGCAGATAAGGCGAATGCGTTCGGATACAGGAAAAGGTTAATGCCAAGTTTTACTTGGGATAAATGTGCGGCTATTTTGTAATAGTATAGTTTGATAAACTGTTATATGTTAGAAAGTTTATGAATTGTGTTTAAGTTAAGGTTACTCGATTTGGGGGAAAATAGTGTGTAATGTAATGTATAAACAATTTATGTTTATATCTTTCACATTAGTGATAGAATTAGCGTACCGGATCCGTGGAGATTTGGGACCCGGATTCGGGGATGTTACAGATGATTTGTGCATTAATAACTAACAACTGATGTCTATTTACTCTGCAAAAATATACTTGAATCTTATATTCATCTTGACCTTCAGTGTGCTTATTCTGGAATCTTGATGTTTTGGATCGAATTTCATACCCTTGGCTGTCTACCAGTATTAAAAGTTGGATAAAAGTCCTACCTATACTGATGGAGCAGGGTTTTCCTGATTTAGCTTGTCAGAAGTTGTTTACTACCTCGTATTTGATCTTTAGATGTTTGTATGCTAAGTGAAGGTGCTGAGTGCTAATAGCCTCACTAGTTATTAACAGAGATTGAATTTGATATTGTAATTAAGATGGCTGAGATCAACAACATTTAAAGCAAATCCCAATTGAATTTTGAATGCATTGTATTATTGGTGTTTGGCATGCCCTTTGATGCTATAAGGGGGTAGTGGCAATGGTGCCGAAATAGCAAAAGTCTCCCATTGAGTGGTTAAGACAGCTGAGCATGATGCTGAGTGCCTTGCTGGTTGTTGTTGCTGTTGCAACATTTGAAACGGTAAATGCTCACCTGAACGCCTTGATTGTTGCTATTGAGTTGGGGATGCAATTTAACTATATGAATATCTTTGTTATTAATGCTTTTGAATTGGTGATTACTGCTTCAGCGGCTACTGCATTGGACTATTATGAGTTCCATCACTGCTCGGCATTGAATTTTTCACCTTTAACATATCTCGAGTTCCAACACACTTCTGCACTCTTTTTACCTTCAAATTAATAGAAAATATGAACTTAACATTTCTTTGAATTTTTCACCTTTAACATATCTTTTTCATGTTTTTTAGTTGTAGGAACAATTATGAAGACAAGTACCGGAGACAGAACTATACAACTCAGGAATTTAGAACAAGTTGACAAACAATCCAGAATTCCTATGGTTGATTAAGGAAGCACTAGCCCAGGGACAAAAATTAAGTGCCAAAAACAATTCCTGATCAGCTTGTCGACGTTCAAAACTTCTGAACTTTCGTTATGGTCATATTTAAAAAGTTGGATATTTTGTTTAGAATGTTATACTTGATAAATTATTGATGTTAAGTAAAATTGATGATAGTTTGGATTCTAATTTTTTTATTTTGATTAAATATGATGGAAAATGGAAATTTAGTTATTCTATTATTGATGTTTTTTATCATTACAATCATTTTGGTTAAATAATATTGGTGTAATCTTTTTTCTTATTTCTAGATCTATAATTTTATATTTAGTTTTTCATTTAGTCGTAACAAATTATTTTGTAATATTATTTAAAATATGGAATGACAACGATATAATTGTCATGTTAAATATATTATTAGGTGACGAATTGTTCTGTCGTCATTTATTTTCTTATTTTTGGTGACGATAAACACAATAACATGGCGAAAGAATAATCATAAATATGACAATATTGTCGTCATTGAAATTAGATGATTTAAATAGTGTAACATATTTTCGTCACTAAAACAATATCATTTAATGACGAAAAATGATTTTAGTCATTTAATGCACCATGTTTTGATGACGTCACATAATATAGAGTGACGAAAGTTTCATTCAAATAGAGACACTATTAACGTCACTAAAAGTAATTAATTATAGTGACAATGATGTAGATTGCCACAATTCAATACTATCCTAGAAAAACGAACGTAGTAGCTTACGCATTGAGTAGAAGATCATATGCGGGTACGAGTGCGATATTGTCAACGCAAAGGCCGATTTTGTATGTCTTACAAAGGATGGAGATAGAGTTAAAGACTCCTGGGAACCATGTGATGATGGCGAATATATGAGTAGAACCGACTTTAATCGATAAAGTTAAAGCTGCTCAAGCTACAGAACTGGAGCTGATGCGTATGAGGAAGAAAGTGCAAAAAGGTGCTATTCCGGAAGCAAGAATCGATGAAGAAGGAATACTTCAAGTCAACTCCAGACTTTGAGTTCCTAACGATTCTGACTTGAAGTATAAAATCATGATGGAGGCGCACAACATACCGTTTGCAATCCATCCTAGGAGTACCAAAATGTATCGTGATCTTCGACATACATTTTGGTAGAGCAATATGAAGAGAGAGATAGCGGGGTTTATCTTAAGGTGTCTAACTTATCAACGAGTCAAGGCAGAGCATCAAATGTCAAAAGGTCCATTGCAACCACTTGAAATTCTAGAATGGAAGTGGGAGCACATTACCATGGATTTTGTTATTGGTCTTCCCAAGGTTTCTCAAGGTATAGATGAGATTTGGGTCATTATTGATAGATTGACCAAGTCTGCTCATTTCTTACCGAAGTGAGATTCTTATACACTTGAACGTCTTGCTGGTATGTACATAAATGAGATTGTAAGATTGAATGGTATGTTAGTATCCATAGTTTCTGATCGAGACCCAAGATTCACTTCACAATTTTAGGTTTGTTTGAAAAAAGCTATGTGCACAGATTTATAATTTAGTTCGGCATATCATCCTCAAACGGACGGGCAGTCAGAGAGGACTATTCAAACTCTTGAAGATTTATTAAGACTCTGTGTCTTTGATTTCAAAGGAAGTTGGGACAAGTTCTTACCATTGGTGGAGTTTTCCTACAACAACATTTATCAAGCAAGTATTGGCATGGCCCCATTTGAGGCGTTGTATGGAAGAAAGTGTCGTTCTCCACTATGCTAGGATGAGGTGGGTGAAGCAACGTTGTTGGGACCAGAGTTGGTACGTATGACTACGAAAAAGATTCAAACGATCCGACAACGTATAAAAACCTCACAAGATCGACAAAAGAGTTATGTTGATCTTCATCGAAAGGACGTGGAATTCAATATTGGAGATCATGTGTTGTTACGTGTTGCTCCATGGAAAGGAGTTACGAGATTTGGAAAGAAAGGAAAGCTCAATTCTCGATTCATTGGTCCATTTTTAATCCTCAATCGAGTAGAAATTGTGGCCTATAGACTCCCCTTACCGCCAAATGTCTCGTGTTCATAAAATTTTTCACATATCTATGTTACGTAAATATGTGAAAGACCCGAATCACATTATTGAATTAGAACCGGATGAGATAGCGGAAGATTTAACATATGAAGAGTTACTTATTAAAATCTTGGATAAGAAGGATCATATTCTACGCTCCAAGGTTATACCTCAAGTCAAAGTTTTGTGGAGAAACAACGATGTTGAGGAAATGACCTGGGAGTTAGAATCTGAAATGAAGTTAAGGTATCCTCACATCTTCGACATATCAGGTACGCACCCTAATTTCGAGGATAAAATTTTATAAGAAGGAGAGGTTGTAAGACCCCAACTTTTATGAATAAAGATTAATTTTTTTTGAAATATATTTTTGAATATTATGGTGTGGATTTGATATAATGTTATAGTTGTTGGTATAATTTACAAATTTTGCAAAGTAAGCAAGTGGTTATATAATATTCGATTGGTCGGGGAATATTCGTTTTAACATGGAATATTCGTACGACGGCATAATCATTGGTGGACCCCACACCGAAAGTATTATCGTAGTTAGAAAATGACATAATTATCATTTTATAAAAATAACGGCAAAAGTTTTATTGTTAAACTGTTGAACTACCCAGTGATAATAGTACAGTAATACGCGTGGTTGCATAGTAGCACACGATATTAATTATTGATGCTTACGTGAGAAGTCACTCAGTTATACTCAATTATTGCTAAAGTAGTTGCTGCATAATATCTCTCATATTATTGATTCAATAATTGTCACAGTATCATCTGCATAATAGCTTATATTATTAAAATATTAATTTAGACGACAAATTTATTCATATTATTATTTGCAATATTGACAATGTCTAGAAAGTTATGTCAAGGAGAGGTTTGGTCACCTAATTGCGCGCCAATAGGGAGAAATCCTTATCGAAAAGGCCCCTCTTTCCTGGGAATGATCTGGTTGTTAAATATTATGAGTTATAATATTAACGATGAATACGTTTGTGTTGATTAAAGATGAAATTGATATTTCCATTGTGTTGGGATTATTAATGTTAGTGGAAATCGACATTTATTTCGATAATAATTGATGTCTGGAGGTTATATTGACAAATCGGGTAATTAATCGGATAAATGAGCAATTAATTGCTAGTAATTCATATGCTTATAACTATTTGTTCATATATGTGTACTATTGATTCACATGCATGTACTATTAGGGGAGGTGGTGCAAGATTGATAGTACTTGCATGACTAAACTAAAAATGGAGGTATAGATAAAGGTACTATACTGTAATTATATTTTTTACATTATTATACTATTCATTCACATGATTGTACTATCCATTCACATGATTGTACTATCCATTCACATGATGTACTATTAAGGGAAGTGGTGCAAGTTTGATAATACTTGTAGGACTAAATTAAAAATGAAAGAAAAGATGAAGGTATTATACTATAATATTTTGAGCCCGAAAACGTGAAATTATTGAAACTATATTTTCCTATAAATAGAAGCTCATTCTTCTTTCATTCTCACAAATTCACTAAGACTCACAAGAACAATTATAGAAAGAGAAGTTATAGAGACAAAAGCTTTAGATAGAAAGTAGAAGAGAAGTCTGCTACCTCACTATTCCAGTATCCAGTCTTCTTCTGAGGTAAGGGATATTATTTTCTTTCAGTATTCATAGGAATGATATTGTCTTCCATACTCTGTAGTATGTGAGTAATATTATTTCATCTTGTATTGCTGATTATACCCATATTTTGTTAAATTGTTGCTTCTATACTCCGTGAAATTAGTAGAATATCCTTAAAATTTGCGCTTCATCTAGTATCGTTTCACATGGATATTTTCTGCACATTCTTGTTAAATTTTGAGCTTTTCATGCTGGAGTACTGTCCATGAGTAGTATTCATTTTTATGGTACTATTCACGGGGTACTATTCATAAAGTACTATTCATGGATACTATTCACAAAGTACTATTCATGAGTACTATTCACAAAGTACTATTCACTCAGGTACTATTCACCTAGAAAATTATTCATGACAAAAATTGATTTCTTTGTTGTCCAAATCATTTTTGATACAATATTATTCTTGAATTTTACTCCACAAAACATTATCATGTTGACAATTTGGACATTATTGAATTCTGGATAAATTAAGTTATAAATCTTTAAAAATTTATCATTTGCTTTCTTTTAATTGAATTCTTATATCATTGTCATCATCCTCATGCTTATATTGTGAAAAAATTCATCTGTGGCTTACGTGCATAGATGTACTATTGATTGGTAAGATTATAACTATGGATTATTCGGTATAATCATTGTAGACACTCGAAATTTTCCGTACACCTGTCACTAACATTGCAGGAGGACAGATTCGTCTTTCAAGAGGGAACCCTGGAAGACAGTTCAAATCCATTCTGGATACTACCGGAAGTTCAGCATCAATCCCGGAACACACACTGAGGATACCAATTCCAACCTCGAATATAACCCCGAGGCATACAGACCCAATACCGGAACACACACCGGAGAAGACCGATTAATCTCGGAGATAACCCCAAGGTATCCAGTCTCAGTCCCAATCATGGGAATAGCTACCAACCTTGGTGATCACCCCAAGGAATGCAGTTTTGACGATAACCCCGAAAATGATTGTTTTAAATGCAACCAGCTTCAATCTCAGTGCTCATAACAAGATACTCCTTACCAACCCGGAGATAACACCGGGAGGACAGGCACACCTCAAAGATGACACTGAGGTCCTTTAATAATTGCAGCAGCCCAAACTCAGTGAAGCCTTGAGAAACGTCTGTTTATCAGCCCAAATCGGCGATAACACCGGTGAGGGGCAACATCGTCATCTCGCCAATGCGGTGCCACACCACATCATCTCAACATTTGATACACATCTCTACACAACGATGTCCCACAAGAATCAAGGATAACAAATCCCGAGTGACTATTATGCGGGGTAACAGATGTAATTTGAAGCTTGAAGACCGGAAGGCATCGTCCTATCTTCAATGACATCGTACAAACTCTAATCCTATGCCATTGTACGACTCTCGACAACGGCGGTCCGAAATAGGTCCTATGGACTCAATCAGATGCCTGGATTGCACTTCTGAAAGTTCGAGCGGACATTACAGTGCCTGAGTGCACGTACTACAAGATGATCTGACCCAAGAAACTCGGGCCAACCCGGGTTGCCTCTGGTACACCTGCGGCCCTCCACCTCTATAAATAGAGGACTTGGGGTGACCATTTTGAAAGAGAAAACGGTGAGGAAGCCCTGCCCAATTTGCTCTGCACTCACCCCATACAGTGTACTTTCTCATTTTAAACATCTGTGAGCTCATATATAGCTACTTTTGTACCTACAAAAACCAATATTTACCAACTTTAAAGATGTAGAAGTCTTCTTTGGCAGCCCACTGTAAGATTTCTCACACACTTTAAATCCTTTCTCTGCATCTTTGCACACACTCTTCTTCACATTGAGAGTCGTGTTGTGCGCGTTTGCCCGGACTTCGGTCCGTGGTTTCATTTCAGTTTGTATATACATATATATTATATATATAAATATTTATATATATGGACTAACATTATCGAGTTATGCCTCGATTGAGCATAGACTTCGGTCTGGATTGTTTATTTGCTTTAATATATATATATATATATATATATATATATACTTATATATATTAACTGTGTCAAACTCTATTCGATGAGCCAGAATTTTACATCCGGTGCGTTTACTTGCTTATATATATATCGTCCCACCAGGAGTTTACTTCGTGGTGGTTGATTGCTTTTACAACTTTCTTTACGTTTCGTCCTGCCTGGAGTTTACTTCGTGACAGTTGATTGCTTTGTACAACTTTATTTACATTTTGTCCCGCCTGGAGTTCTCTCTATGGCGGTTAACCATATTTATAGCTTTATTTACATTTCGTCCCGCCTGGAGTTTCCTCCGTGGTGGTTGATAGCTTTTACAGCTTTATTTATATTTTCTGATCCCCCATGGAGGTGGTTCGTGGTTGGTGATCATGTCTGTATGTATATATTTACAGCTTTTATATATATACCTGCTTACTGCTTTCATACAAATTACGGTATCATGTGCGCTTAGGAATCATGTGATCACAGATTCAGCTTATTAGATCTAGATTCGGTTCCCGTGATGGACATTTTCAGCTGTATGCAGCTTGTAAATTATTCTGCGGTGTCTAAATTTCCTCAGATGGTTTCCATACCCATGTGAAAGTCGGCATTATTTTGTATATTATTTTCGTACGGATGCCTCGCATCTGTAAAAATAAAATCAATCAAGTCGAACACTTAATAGAATGGGAGTGTAAAAGGTCTCAATTACTATTGAGCATCAGGTTTTGAAAAACATCTTTTATAAAAAATCACTACCATATCTTTCTAAAACTGAATTTTTACATAAATTCAAACCATGTGTATATAGGTACGAATGAGGCCTCGCACTACTTCCAAATAACAGCACATTGACCCACACACACACATTCAGATAATAGTTTCTTGAAAAGAGGCGGTCACCGTGGTAACACGGATGTTGGGGGGTGCCTAACACCTTCCCTCCGAATAACCAATTCCCCAGACCCTAATGAATCTCGGTTTCACCAACCCGTTTAGTAGTGTCACATCACTGGGTCAATGAGCAAACAATTTCTCGATTATATTGGTATAACCTTTTAAAAAACCAACTGGCGACTCTTAACAGTCCATCGTCGACATTATATATGTTAGACCTTTTTCACTTGTTTTTCCAAACAAATCTCAGCTAAAATGAGAACAACAAAAACAAGTAACGGAAAGGGACATCTAAAAATCCCGACGTCGACAGGTGGCGACTCCGCTGGGGACTCCAGTAAGAGAACTTAAGCCGCTATTACAATCTTTTCAAAACTGTTATCTGCTTGTGTGTGGATGTTGCATTTACATTTATGATGAATGTGTACGAATGCATTTCCTTATTTCACTTAGTGTTTCGCACCATATCTGCTTGTGATATTAGTGCTTCACACATGTTATCATTTTCATACGGTGAGATTCGATGTATGTGAATGTATGATGTGTGGTCCCTCCACCAGGAGGCTATCCCATCGGTGTTTGATTACTAGACTCGTGGGAAGACTAATTCCTCGAGGCTCAGGAAAGGCACCACCCAAATTCGCTCCAGTTGAAAGACGAGATTAACTTCCTGTTGAGTAAATTGCGATGATTTGGGAACCTTCATGCCAAAAAGCCGCGAGAGTAACCCAAGATAGGTCAGCCTCTGATAAACCCAAAATGGAGGAAAGTCTCTTCATGCTCTCATTTCAATTACTTGTAAACACAATTACTTATAATTTCATTCCATATCTATCTACATGTAATGAGAAATATGAAGAAATGTGTACACATACAAATTTTAATTAACATGCTACAAACAGCTGACATCCGTTTTGCAGGATAAAATTCCTAAAATGGACACATCACATAACATGTTATTATACACATTCCCTAAAGACTAAACTATGCAAGTCTTTCGCAGGGAACCAATCGGACCTACTACCTGGTCAAAATCCAAAAAGGCTATAGGCCTACAATCAATCATGTCCTCATCTGACCAGACTGAACTTAATCCAGTTTCTCGCAAAGAATTGGACGGATTAAGCAAACTAATTACAGATTTGGTTGTTCTAATCAAAGAACTACACCAGTCCAATCAGGGTCCAAAAATACCCGTGCATACTGAATCCTCCACATAAGGGGGAACCCAGGTCATTACAATACCTGAACTGCAGTTGGATACGACCAACTAAACTCATGATGATGCCCATCCCACTAGAGATCCAGACACTGATAACACCAAAAAGAAAGTCCTCTAAATAGAAGAGACCCTTCATGCTATCAAAGGAATTGGAACACACGTGAGTGTTTCATATGATGATCTTTGCATTTTCCCTGGTGTTCATTATCCAAAAAAGTTAAAAAATCCTGACTTCGAAAAATATGACGGGTTAGGAGATCCTTACACATTTAAAGGTGTTTATTGGAGAACTTAGATCTTATGTAGAAGATAAAAAGCTCAGAATGCAATTGTTCTAGAAAAGTCTAACTGGAGAATCCCATTCATGGTACACAAGATTAGACAACTCAAAGATCATAGCTGGGAAGAGCTAGCACATGCTTTCCTCACTCAATACAACTTTCAATCTCAGATGGCTCCTGATCGATATCAAATTACCAAGATCAAGAAGCAGTCTAACGAGTCTTTCAGAGAGTATGCTCAAAGGTGGAGACGCCTGGCTGCCCAAGTTAGTCCTTCCATGACAGAATCAGAGATGGTCATGACTTTCACAGACATACAAGAAGCGCCTTTCTATGAATGAGTTTTAGCCGGCATCGGCAAACCATTTTCTGAAATGGTCAAACATGGGGAGATGGCTGAGATGGGATTGAAGTCCAGGAAAATTCAAGACCTAGCTGCACTCAAAGCTGTTGCTGATCACATCCAATCTGGAAATTATGGAAAAAACCCACGGAGGTTCCATAAAAAGAAAGAGGAAGATGTTTCCTTGATACTACAGGGTCAAAAAGGCAATCAAAATATGCATATTCAAAGGAGAAACTACACTCCCTTTCAAACACAGTCTGCGAAACCTCCAATACCAAAATGTGGAGAAGTCAAATGCCCTCAAGTGTTTACACCCTTAGGGGATACCCTCGAAAACATTCTAATTCTTCTGACAACACAGAAGAAAATTATGCATCTTCTTCCACCAACCAGCCCTAATGGACGAGGTTTCAATGCTTCTTAGAAATGTACTTATCATGCTGGGGCGCCTGGACATGATACTCAGGATTGTTGGGCCTTGAAACACAAGATCCAAGACCTGATAGACAACGGTGAGATTGTGGTCACCAAACCAGATCAAACTCACGTTCAAGACAACCCTGTTCCTCAGCACAAAGAAAAAGAGGTCAACTTGATCAATTAGAGCAATGGACATAATTCCAATTTCAACTGTGAATCCTCCCAGACCCTCAAAGATGGTGTTGACAAATGGGATTATGCCAAGTTTCAGTTCACAATGGAACGAAAGATGAAAGCTCTATGTAAGCAAATTAAACAATTGGCAGAATTGGTGACTTATAAGCATCAAGTGACTGGTCAATTAATCAGCCAGGAGCATGCCAGTCTCTTACCTCTTGTCATAAATATTCCCTCGTCACTTTCAGAAAATGAAATTCTGGAAGACAAAGTGACAAAGAGAGAAAATGCCAAAGCCCGTCGGGATTTTGCCAACAAAAGGGAATTCACCTATTTGGGCCAAGCTATGGATGAAATCCTTCAGATGTTAATCAATGAAGGAAGGATCAGTTCCCTTCTACCTCCAATCAACCCTCTTCAGGGTGGTACAACTCTGATAGAGTATGTCAATATCACTCCCAGTCTCGCGGTCACAACACAGTAGAATACTGGGCACTCCGCCACCTCATCCAAAATCTATTTGACAGTGGTGTCCTGCACCTAGCGGACGATGATACTGTATTACGTGTAAGTGAGAATACAGGTCCTACTTAGTGGAAAAGTGTGGTAGCAGTCATATCCACTGAAAGTGATGGGCTAACAGATTACTCACAGTGCCAACAATTCAACTCAAGGGAAGCAACAATCCTTTGAAAGTGACCACTCCCGAGCCAATCAACTTGTCGTGTAGAGCACAATATCCTATTGTTAGCTTCCTGATGAGAAGGTTTTATACCTATGAATCCGATATTATTAAACTTAATTATTGTTATCTTTAATTATTTTTTAGTATCTTTTTATGTGTTTTGTGTTTATTTGTTGTAGGTTGGAGCTGGAGGGACAAATTGGTCATTTCGGAGAAGAAAAAGGTCAAAAATCATGAAAATTAAATATGAGTGGCATTTTTGTAATTATGTGGTCCTAGTCAAGCGCCTAGGTGCTTGAAAATGGCCTATGATGAGTGCCTAGGCGCTCATGTGCGGAAAAAGGGGCGTTTTTCTACTGCTTAGTGGGTTTTTTGAAGCCAAATATGAGTCTGAATGAGGGTTGAGACCAATACAAATAGGAGAAGACTTTAGAAAAGACGTATCAACTAATTTTTCAAGAGATTTGCAGAGAGAACAAGGAAGAAAAACACGAAGGAGAATTGCAAAGGCAAAAGATCTAAGAGAGAGTATTGGAGAAAATTCAGAGTTTCTTCTTCTCTTCTCTAGTTTTTTTTTTTTTTTTAACTATCTGGGATGTTTGGATTATTAATTTGGATGATGTTTTTCTTTATTATTATCATGAACTAAATTTTAATTAAGATTGCAACGGAAATTGGTATGTAGTCTAAATTGCAAGCTTCCCATTAAATGAAAGTTAGTTTTTATTGAATTGTTTATTATATCTTATGTTTATTGATTAATTGTTTGGCCAACAATTACTGTGATAATCTATATAAAATTGGAAGATGGAGTATAGATTGAGATCTGGATATGATAACATCTGTTCATATAATCTGAATAGGGTTAATATAATTAGCGTGTAGGATAGGAATATACCTATGTGTCTTTTGTATCCATTGAAAGAATTTGTGCGTAAACCCTAATTAACTTGATTCACATAGGAATATAGTGAGTTGATTAATTGGGGTGTTCCTTGTAATTCCGCGTCTTAAAGATTGGATTTAGGAGAATTTGTTCACGTGTCTTTGGAAGAAGTGTGTGAATATTCATAAAGCATTCTTGGATAATGATTCATATTAATTGATTTATTTTAAATGGGAAGTAAGTTAGTTTAAATGAAATACCAAGGGAAGTTGTAATCTTAACCTATTAAATCTGCAATTATTCTTGTGAAATTCTGATTTTAATTATTAGTTTGTTAAGTTTAATTTTTAAATCACAAACAAAATTTTCGTAGTTTAAAATAGGATTAATTGCATTAGAGTTAGTAATTGATAAATATTAGTCTATTTCCTCGTGGGAACGATATCCTTGCTTGCTGAATATTACAATTGAACGTGTATACTTGCGTGGTAAAGTGCTATTAAAAATTTAGGCAACAAGTTTTTGGCGCCGTTGCCAGGGAAATTAGTTTAATATTTTGTCATTATTGATTTTTATAGCGTTAATCTTAATTTAAACTTTTTCTGTTCTGTTCTATTCAGGTGTTCTTGACTAGTGTATGCAAACGCGATCGAAGAAGCCAGATTTATTGCCTCACGAGGACGACATCGAGAAAAAATTTCAGCGGTTGCGTAAGTGGGTTAAAGAAACCAAAGAGGCACTTGATAAGAAAGATACTATGGCTGAAGAAGAGCAAAAAGCACTGCGGGATTATGCTACGCTGCGAGTTACTGAAATTCAGTCGAGTATTATGAGGCCTGCCATTACTGCTACAAGTTTTGAGATAAAACCAGGGACAATACAGATGATTCAAAATTTATGTCAGTTTGGAGGGTTACCAAATGATGATCCGAATGATCACATAGTCAGCTTTATAGAAATCTGCGATACTTTCAAGTACAATAATGTGTCAGAGGATGCAATAAGGCTAAGGCTATTTCCATTTACTCTCAGAGATAAGGCTAAGAATTGGCTCCATTCACTACCACCAGGCTCGATTACTACATGGAATGATCTCGCCCAGAAATTTCTTGCAAAGTTTTTCCCGCCTGCAAAAACAGCAAAGTTGCGGAACGATATCTTCTCTTTCGTTCAGCACAATTCAGAATCACTATATGAAGCTTGGGAGAGATTCAAAGATTCATTGCGAAAATTTCCACACCATGGGATTCCTAAATGGCTTCAAGTGCAAACTTTTTATAACGGTTTATTCAGCACAGTGAGATCGAGTATAGATGCTGCAGCAGGAGGAGCTATTATGGCCAAGAATTGTGATGAGGGGTATCAGTTGCTTGAAACCATGGCAGCTAATAATTATCAGTGGCCAACAGCAAGAACGACTCAGCCAAGGACAGTCGGAGTGTATGAAGTGGATGGGATGACAGCATTGTCAGCTCAAGTGACAGCTCAAATTTCTGCTCTTACGAAGAAGATAGATGCACTTGGGGTACAACCAGTTCAGAAAATGGAAACGATTTGTGAAATATGTGCGGGTAACCACTCAAGTGATTAATGTGCAATAAATCCTGAGTCAGTCCAGTTTGTTTCCAATTATAACAGGCAGCATGGCAGTTATTCAAACAACTACAATTCAGGAGTGAGAAACCACCCGAATTTTTCTTGGAGTAATAATCAGTCACATGCTCAAGCCCAAGCTCCAAGGCAATCATATCCACCTGGATTTCAGCCACATCAACAATCTCAACAACACCCACAACCTCATCAACCTGATAAGTTATCACAAATGGAAGAATTGTTGGCAAGATTGGCAACGCAGTTTGAAGCCACAACGAAAAACCAATCTGCTGCAATAAAGAATCTTGAGAACCAAATGGGGCAGATAGCTAATGCTTTGAATACTAGAACTCCAGGTTCTTTACCTAGTGATACAGAGAAAAATCCAAGGAATGATGGAAATGAGCAATGTAAGGCAGTTACACTCAGAAGTGGGTAGGAGTTGACTACAGATCTGGACGGACACAAAAAAATAATTTCTGCTAAGGATGGTGAACAAGAGCGTTGAAATTCGGAAAGTAAATCTGGGGAAAAAGTTGTGAAAAAACAACAAGAAGATAAGCAAACAACAGTCGTACCACCTGTGCCGTTTTCTCAAAGATTTCAAAAGCAGAAATTAGATAGACAATTTTCAAAATTTTTAGAAGTGTTCAAAAAGCTGCAAATCAACATTCCATTCGCAGATGCTTTAGAACAAATGCCTAGTTATGCAAAATTCATGAAAGATATTTTAGCAAGAAAGAGGAAGCTAGGGGAGTTCGAAACTGTAGCATTGACAGAAGAATGTAGCGCAATTCTGCAAAGAAAGTTACCACCGAAGTTGAAGGATCCGGGTAGCTTCACAATACCGTGCACGATTGGGCCCCAGTTCTTTAACAGATGTTTGTGTGATTTGGTTGCGAGTATTAACTTGATGCCGCTTTCGATCTACACTCAGTTGGGATTACCAGCACCAAAGCCAACAAATATCTCTTTACAACTCGCAGATAGATCAGTGACATACCCTAGGGGCATTGTGGAAGACATATTAGTGAAGGTGGACAAATTCATATTTCCAGTTGACTTCATTGTGTTGGACTACGAAGAGGATAAAGACATACCCATTATCCTTGGAAGACCGTTTTTAGCCACTGGAAGGACATTAATTGATGTACAAAAGGGAGAGTTAACAATGAGAGTTCAAGATGAAGAAATAACTTTTAATGTTTTCAAGGCTATGAAATTTCCGAAGGGAGAGGAAGAGTGCTTTAGAGTTGATCTGATTGAAGAAGCAACTGAAGAGGTATTTAGTGAATCTGTGATTGAAGACCCTCTTGAAACCACATTGGTTAGTGAAAATTTATTTGATGATTCAACTGTGCTAGAATGGGTTCAAATGTTAGATTCAACTCCGAAGTTCACACGATGTTTGCAAAAATTTGAACCTCTGGATTATCGGGGAAAGCTAGATGAAAAGGTGATATCATCCTTAGAAGAACCTCCTACCTTGGAACTTAAGCCATTGCCTAACCACCTCCGGTACGCCTACCTTGGTTCTTCTTCCTCCTTGCCAGTCATTATTTCTACATCGCTTGATAAGGTTCAAGAAGAAAAGCTACTAAGGGTACTTAGACAATACAAGACTGCTCTTGGATGGACTCTTGCAGATATCAAGGGGATAAGCCCATCAATTTGTATGCATAAGATTTTGTTGGAAGATGAAGCAAAACCAACTATTGAACAACAACGAAGACTCAATCCCATCATGAAGGAAGTTGTCAAAAAGGAAATCATTAAATGGTTGGATGCGAGAATTATCTACCCTATCTCAGATAGCTCATGGGTAAGTCCGGTTCAATGCGTGCCAAAGAAAGGGGGAATGACAGTAGTTGTGAATGAGCATAATGAATTGATCCCAACTCGAATAGTTACGGGTTGGCGGGTGTGTATGGATTACAGAAAGTTGAATAAGGCCACTCGTAAGGACCATTTTCCTCTACCATTCATAGATCAGATGTTGGACAGGCTTGCAGGGCACGAGTATTATTGTCTCTTGGATGGATACTCAGGCTATAACCAGATTGCCATTGCACCCGAGGATCAGGAGAAAACAACATTCACATGCCCATATGGTACCTTTGCTTTTCGCAGAATGTCTTTTGGGTTATGTAATGCGCCAGCGACATTTCAACGGTGTATGATGGCTATTTTTTCCGATATGGTAGAACAAAATCTTGAGGTATTTATGGATGATTTTTCAGTTTTTGGGGATTCGTTTGATTATTGTTTGGAAAATCTCACACTCATGCTCAAACGGTGTATGGAAACAAATTTGGTTTTAAACTGGGAGAAATGTCATTTTATGGTGCAAGAGGGGATAATTTTGGGTCATCGAGTATCATCAAAAGGAATTGATGTTGATAGAGCTAAGATCGAAACCATTGAGAACCTGCCACCACCTATTTCTGTAAAGGGTATTCGAAGTTTTTTGGGACACGCTGGTTTCTATAGACGATTTATAAAAGACTTCTCCAAAATCACGAAACCACTTTGCAATCTTTTGGAGAAGGATGTCCCATTCAACTTTGATCAAGCATGCCTGGAAGCTTTTGATGTGTTGAAGAAAAAACTTGTTACCGCACCTGTAATCATAGCGCCAGATTGGAATATCCCGTTCGAATTAATGTGTGATGCTAGCGACTTTGCGATTGGCGCAGTTCTTGGCCAACGAAAGGATAAAATTTTTCACGCTATATACTATGCTAGTAAGACATTGACGGATGCTCAACTGAATTATACCACTACCGAGAAGGAGCTATTAGCAGTTGTTTATGCATTTGATAAATTTCGCTCATATTTGATTGGGACAAAGGTGATTGTGTTTACAGATCATTCGGCAATTAAGTACTTAATATCAAAGAAAGACGCGAAGCCGAGATTAATTAGATGGGTATTATTGCTACAAGAGTTTGACTTGGAGATCCGGGACCGAAAAGGAACAGAAAATCAGGTTGCTGATCATTTATCACGATTAGAGAATTCAGAACTAAAAAAAATGACACAACAGTGATCAATAAATTTTTTTCGGATGAACAACTATTTGTGGTAAGGATGGATACACCATGGTATGCAGATTATGTAAATTTCATTGTCAGTAAGGTGTTTCCGCCAGATTTGACAAGTCAGCAGAAGAAGAAATTTCTCCATGATGTGAAACAGTATTTATGGGATGAGCCATTTTTATTTAAACAATGTGGCGATCAAGTAATAAGAAGGTGTGTCCCGGAAGTTGAAATGGAGAATATTCTATACCAATGTCATGCATCTGACTATGGTGGACATTTTGGGGGAGAAAGAACGGCAGCTAAAGTGCTTCAATGTGGATTTTTCTGGCCAACACTCTTTAAAGATGCCCGTGTATTTTCATTAAAATGTGACAGATGCCAAAGAGTTGGTAATATATCAAAGCGACACGAGATGCCACTTAACATGATCCTGGAAGTCGAATTGTTCGATGTTTGGGGAATTGACTTCATGGGACCATTTCCACCATCTTTCTGTAACTCCTATATACTTCTAGCAGTGGACTACGTTTCGAAGTGGGTAGAAGCTATAGCATCGCCCACCAATGATGCGAAGGTTGTGATTAAGTTCATTCGGAAGAACATTTTCTCTAGATTCGGCACTCCTCGGGCAATCATTAGTGATGAAGGCACGCACTTCTGTAATAAGCAGTTCTCAGCTATCCTCGCTAAGTACGGAGTCACTCATAAGATAGCTACTGCTTACCATCCACAAACAAGAGGTCAAGCCGAGGTATCTAACCGAGAAGTGAAACGAATCCTCGAGAAGATAGTGAATCCTAGTCGGAAAGATTGGTCTAGCAAGTTGGACGATGCTTTATGGGCATACCGTACAGCTTACAAAACTCCGATAGGGATGTCTCCATACAGGTTAGTTTATGGGAAGGCATGCCATCTTCCAGTTGAACTCGAACACAGTGCTTATTGGGCAATTCAGAAGTTAAACTTTGATATGTCTGCTGCGGGGGAGAAGCGCCTCTTACAATTGAATCAAATGGATGAATTCAGACTCCAATCGTATGAGAACGCGAAGTTATATAAAGAAAAGATTAAGAGGTGGCATGATGAGAAAATTCTGGAAAGAAAGTTTGAAGCAGGGCAAACAGAGTTATTATACAATTCAAGGCTTAAACTGTTTCCTGGAAAGTTGAAATCTCGTTGGTCATGGCCATTTATCATTACAAAAGTTTATCCTCATGGAGCTGTGGAGGTGGAAGACCCGAATTCCAAACATAATTTTAAAGTCAACGGTCAAAGATTGAAGCACTACTATGGGGGTTGTGTTGATCGTGAAAAGACATCGGTCAACCTTGCTGATTAGAACAGAGGAGAAAGTCAGGCTGAAGACTATAAACCAAACGCTAACTGGGAGGCAACCCAGGAATTTTTATTGATATTTTCTATTTTTACTTTTATTAATTTGCTTTACTATTAGTTTATTTAGTGGTTAAACTTTTATAGTTTAGGATTTGTTGCACCCCTGACGTTCTCTAACAGATATTCAATTTATTGCAGGAAAGGAGGCCAAGCATTTATGATCTTAATAAGATGAATGTCCACTCGTCAAAATCTCAAATTTCTAATCATTTCCGTAAATCTTGGTGTGGAAGCAAACAAGTTATTGGAGGTATGGCATACAAGAAGCACAAAACACCAAAATAGGCAAAGTACACTGACCAAGCGCCTAGGCGGTCCAGCCAAGCCAAAATCAAGCTCCTTGGCGCTCCAAGTCAGTAGCCATTCAGCTCACTAAGCGCCTAGGCGGTCCATTCTAGCACAAAACCAAGCGCCTAGGCGCTCCACACGAACCAGACTTTCTGCAACCAAGCGCCTAGGCGGTCCAGACAGTACAAATTCAAGCGCCTAGGCGCTCCAACTAAAAAAAATAAATAAATAAAAGCCCTAATCGGGCAAGACTCTTCCAAACCCAAATCAAACACATTCTAGTTCTCCTACTCCAACTCAAACTCACTCAACTCTCAACCCTCCTCTAATCTAGCTACAATAATCATCTTTTTCTTGTAAAATCCTAATCAAACACTAAATCTCCTAACCAAACTAAGGCACTCAAGCTCCATCTTGTCATCCTTCTTCACAAATTCGGGCACCAACTTATATTCAAGACACATCTATCTAAAGTAAGGGTTCAAAGCTCAAATTGCTCATGCAACTTTGATTGAAATATCATATTTGGCTATAACCAAGTAAGTACACAAGATTTTATTGCAAATTATTTGGATTCACTTGGATAATAGCTATGTTAGTACTTTGAAGCTAGTTTCTATCATTGTGTTGGCTCAAGTGAGTGTGGGTACTCTTAATTGTTGCTTGTATTGCCTTGGAAGTATAGTGTGCTTAGTAATTGGTAAATTTGGTGAAAATTAAGTTTGGGGGAGTGCCTACCAATAGTGTTCAAAATCAGTGCACACCAAGTGTTCGATAATTTGTCACAAAGAGGATTTGGCTATCCTAAGTCACTGAATATCATTTGGTTTGGCAAGAACATATTAGATAAGACTATGGCTACTAAGAGACAAAGAGGAGAGACTTCGGGCACGTCGCAAAAGTTTGACAAAAAGAGATTTACAAGCGCTAAAGCGTCCGAAAGATATTACAATGTACTTTCTAGTAAAGCACTAATTCCCGAGCGTGGATTATTGCCAGAGATAGAAGATGGGGAATTATTACAAATGATTGGGAGTAGAAGATGGGTGAACTTTACAGCCCAACCGGATGCATCAGTTGTTAAAATTGTTAAGGAATTCTACGCCAATGCAAAAGATCATGTTGGTAACATAATTTGGGTTCGCAGAAAATCAGTGGAGGTCAGTTTTAGGACAATAAATGCCTACTACGGCTTGAACATAATACCCAATAATGGCTACATGCAATATTTAGAGCACGAGCTAGACTACAGAGAGATCATTCAAGCCTTGTGTGTACCTGGAACAACATGGAAATTAACAGATCAACAAGAAGCTGTTTTGTTCCCTGCATCCACACTAAGCAGTTATGGGAAAGCATGGCATGCCTTTATTTGTGCCAAGTTGATGCCGTGTAGGCATATGAGTGATGTTATAAATCAACGGGCAGCGTTGCGTTTCTGCATTGCACAAGGAAAAACTATAGATGTGGGTCAGGTTATACATGATTCCATTAATAGAGCAATTCAAGGAGGGACCTCAGGTGGATTACCACACCCATCTTTGATCACTAGACTATGTCAACAAGCTGGGGTAAAATGGGATGCCGAGGAAGCTACACAACCTCCTTTAGCCGCAATTGACCACTCGCTTATTAAGAAGTACAAGGTATGGGGTGGGGGTATACCACACCCGAGAGGGTTAGGAGTCATTATTGTTCCTCCCGAGCTTGCAGACGAGCCTAATCAACAGTTCCACGACAATCCTTCTGTAGCTGGAAGTTCTGGGCCACCACCAAATTTTTTTGAAGATATTTGTCGAGATTTAAGCAATCAAACTAGAAGGATTGACAGGTGGCCACTCGATTTCAGCAGGGTTTTGACCGAATGGAAAGAAATCAGGATAGCCTAGCTCAGCGACAAACGGAGGTGTATCAGAATTTTAGTGCAGCATTCCTAGAGATGTTTGCCCGCATGAATCCAGCAGCCGCTCCCTACCAATTTCCACCATTGTCTGCATACCCCCCGACGGAAGAAGAAGAAGAAGAAGAAGAGGAGGAGGATACTGACGAGGAATAAAGCATCTATCTTTCAGGGAAGTCCTCAGTGCTTAATTTCTTAAATTTTGTTTGTTATATACAATGAGGACATTGCATCGGTTAAGTTTGGGGGTGCAATCTTCCAGCTCCAGTGCATTCATGTAGTATTCATCTAGTGCATGCATATAGTATTCAGTTAATAGTTTTTCATGTAGTTTTCATTTTAATTTCCTAAAAAAAATTAGTATTTGCATGTTTCCAGCCGTTAGATAGTTTAAGTCTGTTTTGGCCAGTGATGATATTGGAATTGAGTAGACAAGTATAGTATTGTCTGTTAAGACTTTGATGTGATTTCTTGTCATGATTTGAATCTTTACCTGTTTGAAACTGATATAATAAGGATAGCACAGTAAAAACAACTGTGTTGACTGATTGAGTTTAAATTGACAGTCTTTGGTGCTCGGTTGTCTTGTAGAATGGTTCTAGTTAATGATGTTAATTAACTTAGCAAAAAAAATGATGTTAATTGCACTGTTTCATGTTTATTTTGGGCGTCTGCCTATAATCCTTTATAGTCCTTACATCATAGGGCATGTCCTATGATGTCTTTGCTATATTCTGATTGGGTTTTCTCCCATGAGATTTTGTAAACTCCCCTTTATTTATTCAAGTCTAAAATTAGCAACAAAAAAAAAATTCTACTATTACCGGCTTGTCTAGCAATCTGCACCTTTGTTGTACACCTTAGATGTCCATCTGTGACTGTTCACGTAATATTTACATACTATAGCTAGCTCCTCTGAGGAATGCCTTTAGATGATCTTGCTATAGTCTGGGGTATGCCCATTTGCCTTTGTAATTATTTTTTCTTAATCCACAAACCAAATTAGTAAAAATAAATAAATAAATAAATAAAATCGATATTCTTCTTTATAAACACTTTTATACATATATATTACAACATATCAAGTTTTCGTCGGAAATTTTTTCAAAAATAATTCTCACTACAAATAAATAAGCTGCTATTATTGTTTCCCAATTTCAGCAACGTATCAAAATATATTACGGCAACTACATGTTTTCCAATTTTAGCAACATATCAAAATAATCTCAATTTCAACAACAATTTTATCTCAATTTCAACAGCAATATATCAAAAATAAACCCAATTTTAGACCAATAATTTCAATAATCTCAATTTCAGATTCCAACATAATAAACAATTAAAACAGATTGCACATGTCAAGGATGAAGTTTAAATTTCAGCAAAATATCAAAAATAATCTCAATTTCATGAACAACAATTTCATCTCAATTTCAACACCAATCTATCAAAAATATACCCAATTTCAGGCAAATAATCTCAATTTCATATTCCAATCCTAATTTCAAACAAAAATCAAAACTAAACCTTAAAAACATACTCCATTCGTTCCAAAAAACCGTGGGTTTTATTTCCATACCCATAATTTTCTAATCTGCCGTCCTTCCAATTTTACTGTTACCTCTTTCTCAAACCTTTTCTTTCCTTTTTTTAGTTTCCCGCTTCCTTTACCTACTTTCTCCATCCTCACCTATTTTTTCTGTTTACTCCTTCTGCTATTCCTCATCCTTCCGGCAGTTCTCTCCCTTCAGCTCTGACCAACTCTGCATCCTTTACTTCCCTAATCTCCAATCATGGTCGACCACTCGCATCTCTCAGCAGGGAACTCTGAGTCTAGCATTTCTCGTGATCTTTTTGTCGATTATGGGATTTCAAACCCAAATTCTCCTAAGATGGCTGAATCGGAGCTTGCTCCTCTTCCCCCTCCTACTGACCTAGCTTTGGATTCGGATGGCTCGTCTGCCAATAGTGATTGGGGCGACCGTATGGGCCTAGGGCATGGGTCTGACATGAAGGAAATTCTCGCTACAACTCAACATTTCTCTTCTCATGATAGAATCATAACTGCTGATGAAAGGTGTGAGAATCAAAAATTGTTGGAATTTCTTGTAGCCCATGGTTTCTCCGTTAAAGAGTTAAATGATGTTTCAAACTCCGGTGTCTTGCATAGGGTTGTTGATGATAACAACCTATTTGACCAAAGTTCGCTGAAAGCTAACATGTCCACTAATGTGGATGATGCCATCCTTGTGCTTGTGCCTAGCTCCACTTCGATTGCTGAGAAGCCCAACGATTTGGATTTTTTTTTTGTTGCTAAATTTAGACTGAAATAAAAGAAAGAATAAGTACAAAGTAAATGGGTCAAAACCCCAAACAGTATACCATAGCCATCATAGGACATGCCCTATGATGGCTGGAGTAAACTAAAGTAGATACTAGCAAACAAGGATTTAACCAGGAACAAAGCAACAACAATAAACAAGCAACAATTTGCTTGAGACCAATTAGAGCGACTGCTACAACCAGTATGACAGGAAACCAACGCCAAAATACAGCCTGTAGCAGCACAGGATCACTTTGCAGACCACATTCCCAACAAAGCTAAACCAGCCACTGTTGGAATACAAACATTTACACAGCACCACATCAGCCAAAGCATAGAGACAGTAACAATACGAAACAGTACCACAGCAGCCCCAACAGCTGCTTAGCATAGAGACATTAGCATAAACCAGCCCAAACAGCTGTTTAGCCTAGCCAGCAACAAATCCAGCCCAAACAGCTGCCGAGAAGATGCCACAGAGCAGCAGTACGAGATCAATCCAGCCCATGTTCAACAGTACGAACACACCAGACACAGTGCAACTGCCGAGGAACACAGCTTGAGCAGCAGCGAGTCGGACAACATAGCATAATCAACCACTTACTGCAGTTCTAACAGGCATCAAGCATAAAGCTAGACCAACGGTTTGAACCCCAGCCAAATGCAGCCCAGCAGTACTTATAGCACCAACAATACATTGTTTATAGCACGTAACAAGCCCAACAGAGGTTGTCCGCTACAGCAGAGCTGAGACAGAATGCAAAGGCAACAGAAACCCACAGAAAAAGGACCATAGCCCCAGCCAAACCAGAATAGGACAGCCATATCCCGAGACAATCAAAATCCTCACAGTAGAGGCCAACAGATTACAGCAGAATGCAGCAAAGGAAGCAACCAGACCCAAACAAAAAAACCCAAACCAACTTACAGCACAACCCCACTGTAACTTGTGTACTAGCAGAAATAGACAGCAGACCATAGCAATTTCAGCATCTATCAGCAACATAGAAGCCACACCATAGCAGCAACAATAAACAGACCAGCCCATCTACCCAGCCCAAACCCAACTTTGCAAACTCAAGATAGCAGCAACCAGAAAGCCGAAACGAGAGCAGCAGATTAGCAGCAAACCAGCAGTCAACAGAAGCAGACCAGTTGAACCATGCCAGAGTAAACTACAGACCCAAGCAGACTAGCCCAAATATGGACTCAGCAAACCAGCAGACTGCAGACCAAAACCAACCCAGCCAGCAGACCAGAGCTAACCAGCAGACCAGACCCGCAGACTAGAGAGAACCAAAGTCTAGACCCGCAGACTGCAACAGCACCAGTAGACTGCAGTAGGGTCCCAAAACACGATGCAGAATAAGGCACAGCAAAGTAGCAGCCCGGTAACAGTAGAACCAGCCCAAACGCAGCAGCACGAAATCAACAACACCAGCAAGCAGTCACATCTGCCGGGTATAAAGACTAACCATAATCAAAGCAGTAACAAAGGACCATCTTTGATGCACGCCCAACATTGATGCAGCACTGCTCACAACAGCATAACAACCCTGCAACTGCCGAGAGTTGCAGCAGAATAAGCCCCAAAACCAGCCGAAAATCCCCAGCTCCCAATAGCTACCCAAACAAACAGCTGCCAAAAGGCAGCAAATCATAGCATTCAACATTTATCAGCACACAGCATACCAGCACACAACATCCGAAATCAACTTTGGCATCTGCAGCAGAAAACCAGCAGAAACCAACAACTACCCATAGCAAACCACCCATAACAAACTGCAGCAACTGCAGCAGCACGTGAGAAAAGATCCCATGAAGCGGACCACAATCCGCAATAGCTAACCCAGCCACTAGCAGGAATCAAACCCAAACCAGACTGTTGCAGGCTAACACCAACTGCCGAGAAATCCATAAGTCACCAGCTGCCGAGACCCGTAAGCCACCAACAACCGAGCAGATGCAGAGCTGAGCAGTCTACATAAAACAGAAGTCGGAGAGATACCACGCACCAACTGCCTATACATTGGGAACCAACCACAGCTGCAGAACCAGACTACAGCCAGTCAGCTACCCATAAATTTCCTGCCAAAAGCAACAAACCAGATCCAGGTTCGTCTAAAGAGAAAACCTCAAGAGGATCAAGAATTGTTTAAAGAGAGATGCCTGAAACCATGTCTAGTCTTAATTTTTTGGAATCTTGCATTTGTATGAAGCTTGCATTTGAGCAAGTGAAGGATGTCAGTGACTAGGTTTTGAACAGAGCAAAACTTATGACTGTAAATCCGCGCATTTCGCTCATTCCAAATACGGTATACCACCGCTGCGAACCCAAGATGAAGCAAACTGTGATGAAAAGATGAATTTGAATAGTGAATGAGGTAGCCCGTTATAGAGCTCCAAGACCGACTAGAACCCCTCCACCCACAGTGCCGAAGAACAGAAAGTAGGACCCTAAAAGAGTAGTCACAGTGAAAAAATAGGTGATCAAAGGTTTCCAATTGGGAAGAACAAAGAACACAAGAGGGATTGACCAACATCCCAAAACTAATCAATTTGTCCATTGTACGTAACCCATGAGGGTAAAAGAATACCGAGGAATCAAAACCTTATGCCACACTAATTTGTCCCAAAGAACTACAACTCCCACCTGTCTAATTGAACGCCATAGAGTAGATGCTTTTACCTCATTAGAATTCACAGAATCCCATAGAATCTCATCTGGTTTAAAAGAGTCACAAACCCTATTGAGATCAAAAGAATCCCGAAAGACAATAAAATCATTATGATTTGAGGAAGGGAGGTGCCAGGAGGAATCTCGAATAATATCACTTAATGTGGCATTTGGACCCAAATCAGAATTTATGATCAAAGAGGAATGAGAGCTAGTGGCTAGAAGGTTCACATTTAGCCAAGGATCGAACCACAGACTAGTACTTTCCCCATTACCAATACGGAACCGAATATAGTTCATAGCAAGAGGTCTCAGCTGCAGAACCTTTCTCCATATCCATGAACAGTTATTTGGAGTCTTTAGAACCCAAAAGTGTTTAGAGTTTAAATGATATACTCTAACCCAAGAAGCCCAAAGAGACTGAGAATTAGGATTTACTACTCTCCATAGCTGAAGCAAGATTAGATCTTTATTCCAGTCCTCCAATTGCTTTATAGCTAATCCTCCTTCAGAATATGGAAGCGCAATTTTGCTCCAGGAAACTTTGGCTCCAAACTTCAACATAGAGGGACCTTTCCATAAGAATCTGCTCATAGCGGATTTAAGATCTTTAAGCACAGACGCTGGGAGAATGAAGTGAGCAGACCAATAAGATTGAATAGCAAAGACAACCGATTTGATAAGCTGAAGGCGTCCAGCATAGGAAAGGAATCTATTAGTCCATGAAGCAATTTTGGATTTAACCTTTTCTAAGAGAGGGCGGCAATCAGCAAGGCTAAGCTTCGAAGTAATCAAAGGGACCCCTAGGAATTTAGCAGGGAACCGACCCACTTGAAACCCTAGAGAATTGTAAATTACCTCAGCATGATCAGGAGAGACATTGGAGAGAAAGCACATACTCTTCGAATCATTTACATGTAATCCCGAGAGAGACTAGAAGTAATCTAAACAAAGTTTGATGACCTTGACCGAGTTCACATCACCATGACAGAATATAAGCAGATCATCAGCAAAACACAAATGGGATAGGGAGATAGACTCTGTTTTCCAATGATGCTTTAAAGAACGGGCCTTGGTTTTCTTTGAGAGAATAAGCGAAAGGACTTCCATAGCAATAACAAATAGATAAGGAAAGAGAGGATCCCCTTGACGTAAGACCTTGGAACCTTTAAAATACCCACATAGGACACCATTCACTCTAACAGAGTAAAAAGTAGAACAAATACAATCCTTGATCCAGTAGATGAACTTGGGGGGAATTTGAAAAGGCACAGAGTGGTAAGCATGAAATTCCAAGACACCGAATCAAAAGCCTTACGCAGATCAATTTTCATGGCACACCTAGACTGGCCAAAGGGCCTATGATAGTTTCTGAATAACTCTTGAGCCATAAGAATATTATCACCAATCCTCCTACCCGGAATAAACGCAGACTGAGAGGGAGAGATTAGGGAGGGAAGAATACCTTTGAGCCTGACATCAATAATTTTGGCAATGCACTTGTAAGTTGTTTTACAGCAGGAAATAGGCCTATAATCAGTCATGGAGGCATGATTAAGAACCTTAGGAACCAGAGCGATAGCTGTAGAGTTAGTACCCCGGAGAAGACAACCCTGTTTGAAAAAGGATTGAACTGCCAGAATAAAGTCTCGACCGACAATATCCCAGACAAGGAGGAAAAAATTTACATTGAAGCCATCAGGACCAGGGCTCTTATTTTTCTTCATTGACTTCAGAGTTGTCAAAATTTTAGTATCAGAAATGTCTCTCTCCATCCAAGAGGCTTGAGAGTCAGTGACCATATTGGAAGCATAGGGGGAAAGATCCATTAGATAGGGGTCCTCCCCTATAGGAAGAGAGTCCAGCAAGGAGGTAAAATGGTCCACTGCAATACTTTGAATATCCTTTTGACCAGTAAAGAGGACACCCGCCTCATTTTCAATAGCAAGAATTTTATTTTGATTCCATCTATTCTTAATTTGATTGAAGAAGTAGCCTGAGTTTTTGTCCCCATCCTTAAGCCATTGGATTCTAGATTTTTGCTTAAGAAACTTCTCTTCACATCTAAGGGCACACCACAAATTTCCAGAATGAAGCCTTTGGGCCTTAAGGAGAGAGGGATCATTCGGATTGGAAGCAATAATATTCTGCGTATCATGAAGGATAGCTTTGGCCTTATCCACATTAGAGGTAATATTACCATTATCTTTGTTCAGAATGGAGAGAGCTCGTTTGACAGATCTAAGCTTCCCAGCTAAAACCTGAAGAGGATCCCCCAAGGTATGGATATTCCAAGCAGATTGGACAACCTCATGGAAGTTTTCAAGCTCACCAAGGAAATTGAAAAATTGGAAAGGCTTGGGAACTCTAGGCAAGGTCAGGCCTGTTTGAACCACCGCTGGGCAATGAGCCGAGAGGTCCCGAGGGGAGAAAATAACCTGAGAAGCATGAAAGTGATGTAACCAATCACAATTGACCATAACCCTATCAAGCTTTTTGAACTGGGGCTTAGTGTCACTAGAGTTCCACCAAGTGTGTAAAGGCCCAACCGCACGGAGATCAGACAAGAGAATATCAGTAGTGCAGTCCAGGAAGTCCTGCATACCCCCATTCCAAGATTCAACTCCACCCTTTATTTTAGTAACAGACAGAACCTCGTTAAAATCCCCAAGCAGACACCAAGGCAAATTGATCGAGTTATATATGGAGCAAAGGTCAGTCCAAAGAGCTTTCCTCTCAAGGGGGTATTCAAACCATAAACAAAGGTGACAAAAAATTGCATAGACGAGGCAACAGATAGAACTAAGCAATGTATAAATTGAGAAGATTTAGAAATAATATTTACAGTCCAAAGCGAAGGGTCCCATCCAACCCAGATTCTCCCATTCACATGATGCTCATAATTAAAGTGCCAATTCCATTTGCTACATATAGCTTTGGATACAGTATCAGAAGGCCTTATCTCCATTAGGCCTCCGCACGAAGTGCTCAAAAAGGGACGTGTCCTGTGGTGCAATAGCCTTGTGGGCTACTTTCTTTATTCTAAGCTCCCTTTCAAGGTAGCTGAGCCTATTGTTCAAAAACTTTGGGGCTCGATGGGATTACCTAAAATGCTCCTGCATGAAAAAGGGTATTACATATTCAAATTCAACTCGGCTGAAGCTCGAGAAAACATCCTTGCTATGGGCCCCTGGTATATCTTTAACAAGCAAATCCTGTTGAAGAAATGGAAGGAGGGTATTGACATTACTAGAGAGGCTTGCTCAAAAGCCCCTATTTGGGTCAAATTTCATGGCATTCCCCTTTCTTATTAGACAGATGAAGGCCTCAGTTACATTGCTAATGGGGTTGGGAAGCCCCTTTTCTTGGATAAAGTCACAAAAAGACTGGATCCTCTTCCTTATGCTCGGATCTGTGTGGAAATTGATGTTGCAGCCCCTTTTCCCCGTTCTCTTCCTATTATTATCTTGAATGAAGATGAGCATGAGGAACGCTTAGTGGAAGTCACTGTTGAATTCTAGAACAGACCCCCATCTTGCTCGGTTTGCAAAACCATTGGGCACTCTTTGATTAAATGTTCGAACTCTAATTATCAATGGGTACCAAAATCCTCCACTAAAGTTGCTGACGACCCTGGTCCCTCTTCCTCTGCTGCTGCTGTGAAACCCTCTGTGCCTTCTGACGAGGGCTGGACTGTTGTTGCCCAAAAAAACCCCTCACCCTTGGAGCCCCCCTCTACTTCTTTGGATCCTTCCTCTCTATCTCCTGTGACTTCTGGTAACCAATTTGCAGCCTTGGGGGATCCTGATTGTATTTCCCCTGATTGCAACTATCTGCCACCTCTTCTCAACCCTCTTACTGATAAGTTCAAAATCATCGACGAAAAGGAAGGCAGAGACCTTAAGATGAAAGCAAAAGTGAAAGCAAAAGCTGAGGTTATTGGTTCTCCTTCTGTTAAAAGGAGAAACAATGGTAGGGGGAGAAATTCCCCATCCTAAATCTTTATCTTTTTATGTCTAAGATTTGTTCCTATAATGTTAGAGGTTTAAATAAGTCTCAAAAATAGGCTGATGTTCATGCCTTTTTATCGGACAATCATATATCTTTTGTTGGCTTTGTGGAAACTAGAGTCAAATGTCATAAATCTAAGGCTATTTCCTCTAAACTTTTTACTAATTGGAACTAGACTTTTAATTATGATTATCATGATAATGGTAGAATATGGGTTGACTGGAACCCTTCTTTTTGAAATGTTAATGTGTTGCTCAGATCTTCCCAGCTTATACATTGTGAATTATCTTTGGTTGGATCTGTTGATATCTTTTTGGTTACTATCGTTTATGGTGTTAACACTCCGTATGAGCGTAAGCAGTTATGGCATGATCTTTCTTCCCTTGCTAAATCCATCAGTTCAGATGGTGTGTTTTAGGGGATTTTAATGAAATTTGCAATCTTGACGAATCGCGGGGGGGGGGGGGGGGGGTAATGACATTTGGTCAGCTGGCATGTCCGACTTTAAACTTTGTCTTCGAACAATCAGGCCTGGATGACATTAGAGCAGTTGGTCCTCACTTCACTTGGAGGAACTCTCAAATTTGTTGTAAGCTGGACAAAGCTCTTGAGAATGCAGAATGGTTCACTCAAATGACTCTCTCACTGGCTACTTTTGGGGCTAGAGGTTTCTCAGATTATAACCCCGTTATTCTGTCTACTGGTCTCCCTTCTTCCAAATCCTTCAAGCCTTTTCATTTTTTCAATCACCTTATTCTATTGGATGGCTACCAGGTTGTGGTTTCCCAAGCTTGGAATTGCCATATCATTGGTTCCCTTCTCTTTGTTCTTGCGAAAAAGTTTCGGAGAACCAAACGAGCTCTCATTGATCTGAATAAGAAACATGGCTCTGCTGATACAAACGTCCAAATGGCTAGGCAAGCTCTTCATGCTCTTCAAATGACCATTCAACTGTCTAATGCTCCTATATCCCCAGATAACTTTAATCTCCAGAGGAAACTTACCAAGTATTTATGGGATGCTATTACCATAGAAGAGCAATTATTTCAACAAAAATCCAGAATTCAGTGGCTATCCTTGGGGGATAAAACACCAAATGCTCCAAACACCAAACACCAAAACACCTTCAAAGGGTATGAATGGTCATTTGAAGAGCATGAGGATTTCATGAGGCTATCTTGGGGGATAAAACACTCTTCTTGAAGGATTTCATGAGGCTATGAGTTCAGCTTGGAACACTCCAATTCTTGGAAATCCCTTCTATGTTTTTGCTGAAAAACTCAAATGCTCCAAACGGGTTTTAATCTCCCTTAATATCTCAGTGGCAATCTGACCTCTTTGGTGAAGATTGCTCGTGAAGACCTCCATGCAGTGCAGACTCTTCTCAATGCCCATCCTTTGGATGTGGATCTATTGGCAAAGGAGAAAGAATGTTCTCAGGAGCTTTGGCAAGCCATCGATAGGGAGGAAATCCTCATACAACAAAGTCAAGAGCTAATTGGTTGGTTTTGGGGGACCGTAACAGTAGCTACTTTGCTAATATTATGAAGAGCAGGTGGAACTCAAACAAAATCTTCTCTATCTTAAATGATGATGGTAATGTGGTAACTGAACAAGCTCAAATTGAATCAGTGGCTATAGGGTACTTCCAAAATCTTTTTAACACCTCAGAGTCTCAGTATGATAATTTCAGCAATTATGGAGTCACCCCTTCCAGGCTCATCAATGCCTCCCAAGCCTCTAATCTCAGTGCTCCTTTCTCTGATTCTGAGATTTTCAAAGTTCTTAATTCTATGAAGTATAATAAAAGTCCGGGACCGGATGGGTTTAATGTTAACTTCTTCATTAGCTGTTGGGATGTGGTTGGGTCTGACTTTACTAAGGCTGTCTAGTTTTTCTTCTCTACTAGCAGGCTCACGAAAGGGATTAATTCCACTGCTCTGGCCTTGATTCCTAAATGTCCAAATCCCTCCTCTATGGCTGAATTATGTCCCCTATCTTGCTGCAACACCATCTATAAATGTATTGCCAAACTCCTATCCAATCGACTCAAAGTTGTGTTGCCTCTAATTATTGATAAAGCCCAATCTGCCTTTATCAAAGGACGAAATATTAGTGACAACATCCTTATTGCTCAGGAATTCTTCAAAGGTTATACTAGGATTTCTGGACCTTCTAGGTGTGCCCTAAAAATTGATTTAAGGAAAGCATTTGACACAGCACATTGGGATTTTCTGTTTGATACCCTCGGTGCTTTCAAATTTCCCAATGCATTCACTGATTGGATTAAAGCGTGTGTCACTTCTCTGATGTTCTCCATCAAGCTGAATGGAACTTTAGCTGGGTTTTTTAGTAGCAGTAGAGGTCTTCTCCAGGGGGACCCTCTCTCCCATTTCCTCTTCGTTATTGTAATGGAGATGTTGTCTCTTAAGCTCAACAAAGGCACTTTAGATTCAGACTTCAAATACCATTGGAAGGCTAAGGCATGCAATCTTACACATCTTCTCTTTGCAGACGACATTCTCATTTTCTGCCATGCAAGCCTTCCTTCTATCACTATTGTGAATTCATGTATCCTCTCATTCTCCCTCTACTCAGGTCTCATCCCAAATACCCACAAAAGTCATTGATACCTCTCAAATACTGATCCTTCTGCTTCAAATGACATCATTGCTCTTTTAGGATTTTAACTTGGTTCATTACCTTCCAAATTCTTAGGGTTCCCCTACTTTCAAGGAAACTTCCTATAAGATTTTATCCCCCTTATCCAATGTATCACCAATAAAGCCTCTTCTTGGACTTCCAAAGTTTTGGCATACTCAGGCTGGCTGCAGCTAATCAAGTCTATACTCTTCTCCTTTCAAGTCTACTGGTGCACCAACTTCATGCTCCCTAAGGCTGTTCTCAGAGACATACAATCCATCCTTATTTGATTCTTCTGGAAAAGATCTTCACTGGATAAATTTGGTGCAAAAGTGGCTTGGACTAGTATAACATTACCCACTCAGGAAGGGGGATTAGGACTCAAGAGCATCCTTGACTGGAACACAACACTGGTAATGATGCACCTTATCCATCTTATCAATCATCAATCCAAATCACTTTGGGCAGGTTGGGTCAAAGCTACCTCCTTAAAGAACAAGTCCATTTGGCAGGTCATATAAGCCCAGATTGCTTATGGATATGGAGACAAATTCTCAAGTTGCGTCCCCTTGCCCTTCAACATCTGAGTTACACTATAGGGGATGGCCACCTTACAAATTTATGGTACGACCCATGGGTTAATGGGACTGCACTCCACCCATCGAATTCTCTTCTTTTCAATTCTTGTCTTCCATCTACTGCAATGGTAAGCTCTATAATAACTGGTGGTACTTGGGCTCTTCCTGAAAGCAATCACCATGAGGTAACTATTTCGGCAACAAGTTACTCACATCCCTCTTCATTCTACTCAAAGGGACCGGATCAAGTGGTGGGTACTTATGATGTTACTCGGTTAAGG